>VXAA01003764.1:17282-52136 GCA_013399115.1 Anseranas semipalmata | reverse complement strand
TATATATATATATAAATTTACAAAGTATTACTCTCAGCAAAAGTGCTGACATTATCAGTGATTCATGAAGTTTATTGCTGCTTATCTGGGCTAGTAAGCACAAAACTAGATACTACTAAGTCTTCTCAAGGAAGGAGCAAGTCGAACATATTACTAGGGACTAATATTGAATTATTTGATTTTAACTGAGGCAGAACTGGTTCCTCAAATGCTGCACATATGTACCTTTTTCACTTTCATCTAGTTGCCCTTAGAATTTCTAAAGCATTTTCTCTGTACAGTTGCAAGACAACCATTTTGTAGCAGAATCCAATTCTCTTAACTCTGAGTCTTTGTGTAGTCTTCAGCTATTTAATGTAAATGTATAAAATACAAATTCCACTTCCCATTAAGATCCTCCCATGCAGAAAAGTTGCAGAGCTTGGACTCTTTACAGGGATCTTCATGACTAAAAGTATAATTTCACTAAGGTATGTGATATGAAAGCAGGAGCTGTAATTTTCTAATTCCAAAGAGTTTTTTTTTTTTTTTCCCTCATTAAATTCTCTTTAGTTAGTGGTAATATATTTCTGAAGAAAAGACATCTAGTGAAAATCATTCAGTAACAGAGAGCAGAAGTGATTATATGAGTGTTTTTAAACATTTTTTTATGCAACGTGGCCTTTTGTTGTTGTTGTTATTTTTCCCTCTTTTTCCTAGACATATTTTGATGTATATATCTGAACAGAGTAGATGAACAGAGAAAGGTAAAATACTTTTCCATCCAAAAACATCCACAGTGAGAACCTGCAAGTAAGCTGACAGTGAAACAATTTCATGCAAACTAGACTAACTTTTTGGAGGATTAAATAGAATCACCACAAGATGGCTCCCCAGCTTTTCCAAATGATTTTTTTTTTTTTTTTTTAAATCAAGCTATTCTCCACTGAAGGCATTGATTATCTTATAGAAGTCTGGAGTACAGCTGAGCAGACTGTGGATTAGAGCCTTGTCTAATAAAATAATAGCTATTTTTACATTAAAGCCCTGGAGATCTCTTTGAAAGGTAATTCTGTTACTTTAATTTCTGTACCCCATAAAAGGCTGTTATCTAGTTTGTGCCTCTGTTCATTTTTTTTTTTTCTAACATACAAAGATTGGCTCAGAGAATTCAAACTGATTTGGAGTTTAAGCCTCATGCTTTTAAAGGCTAAAGAAGCTTATGCTGCTAAGATTTCAAAGTTTCTAAAAGTATTAGGAATTTGAATGATACATGTATATATATATTATTTCATTTTTGTTGGCCATTAATTTTTATAAACTAAAAGTAAAATAAAAAGGTGTGCACTACGATATAAAGTTTCTAGCAGGGGACATTCCCAAAATTATTTATTTATTTTATTTTATTTAAATTATGAAATCATAGTAGAATAAACACTATCCTCAAGGAAAATACAGGTTTTCTTTTGTGTTCTTTTAATATCAAAACAAACTAAAAGCACAACATGTGATTCAATTAGTTAGAACAGTTTACAAATTTTTTAAAATAGCACTTGTGGGATAAATAAGTTGTGTTTATGTTTTGCTAGAATGATTTTATGGATACAGTATACCTAACACAAAGCAGAGGCACTGAGGAGGAGAGAACAGAAAAACCTTGGGGGGGTAAAGAGTTGAAAATTTATCATTGAAAAATTAGTTGATAGCAACAGAATTTTTTTTTTTTGTTTATGTACAACAGAAAGACAAACTTATACAGGATAAGAATCTATATTCTTTGTAAGATCAACACAATAAGTCTGGAAAGCCTTTCACAAAGAAAGCATAATAGTAACAAAGCTTTCTGCAGTCTACAAAGCTACTACAGAATAGTACATTCCTGAAAATTCTCAATTCTGCAAGGTCAGAAGTGCAGGTTATGTCCATTCTGTCTTTTAACTCTGCGAATCTTTTTAAGGTCAAACTCACTGATCAATCAGCCTACCTACATATTTTCACTGAGCCATAGGGTGACTTTTACTGGTAAAATTTATCTTTTTACTTAACAATGTAGAGATGAAAATGAGCTCCTTGTTAAGCTCTGGAAAGATCACAAGCAAGACAACTATTTTATTAAAAGAAAGCTGACACTCTCAGGAAAAAAAAAAAAAAAAGTTATAACTGAGGCAGAGCAAGAAAGAAACTGGAATTGAGCATAAAGTTATAAAACTGAAGGAAAATTTCTTGAAGGCTCAGAGTAGGAGTAGAAAATTGGGTGCTACCAAGAAGACCAGTCTTGGGTATAACTGATTTTTGGACATCTATAGCTGTCCATGACACTCCTTTTACATATATTCCTGATCTGTCTCCTACACAGTGGTAACAGTTGAAGAACAAAGCTCACCTTGTCAGGGTAAACAGCAACCCCTGTCAGCTGCAAGCCCTGTCCACCTGTTTCTGGGGCTACCTGTAGTACTAAATCTCACACAGTCTTGCCTTCCATTGGCTTTAAAAGGTGTCAATGCCAATTAGCTACAATATGGGTATATGCACTAAACATCTCTATGTCAGACCAATTCTACCTGCCTCCATCTGGAGAATGATAGAAAAAGTTTCTATTTATGACTCATGCCTAAGGACATAAAAAATGTAGTATATATGGTGACTGAAGCCACCAGGTAGTAAGACCAAGATGGAATGTGAAAATCCCAAGGCATGCCAGAAAAGAAAGTATATGGAGCCTGAAACTTAAGACATTCTTGCTGAATTCTGCACTGTATTTCCAGTGTGCTATTGCTCCATTTACTGTCTTCAGATGACCTGCTATCCTTAAAGAATAAATTTTTTTACCAAGATTTTATGCTTACATTATCTCTTGTCCTATGTCAGAAAGTCCCTCTAAAAAGCTATTTTACAAATTATTTCATATTTCTGCATTTCAGCTCTAAATTGCAAATGCAAAAGTAAATTGCAATTAGGGAAGTCATTGACTTAACGAGACATCGAAACCCAATCTGTATATTATTTCAGCCTTAGTGTGGTCTGTCAGGAAGAAATTTTTCTTTAGCTGTGTTGAGACTGCCAGCATTTCCTTAGAATGCAACAGAGTAAAATTCTGCCTCAAGAGCAAACAGTTTTGAAGGATAATGCATTTGGGGCTTTATTTCTTTATTTTCTTATTTTTAAAAGGTGATATTTTTAATTTTGTGCTAACAAAATGGTATTAGCTTCACTTATTTATTTGTCTCTGAACATACAAATAATATGAATAATAATATGAAACCAAATTAAAGACTGATAGTGAACTATGATGAGGATTACCAGCTACCTTACACTTAATCTGTGTCATTATGGTAAAATGTTTTCCAGCTACTATGTTGACATTAAGCCCTGAAGAAAAGTTCTATCCCAAACAAGTTGTTGACATTCCCCTTTCTAAAGTCTCTCCTGGTGCAGATTTTATACATCTAGTAGATTAGCTAGAAGAAAAAAAAAAAAATATATATATAAATACTTTAAACACATGCAGTATCATAAGAAGCATTAGTAACTTTCTTGAATTATTCATTAATCTCATTTATATAATATATACTAGAATAACAATCTGTGGAGTAGGCTTAGCTTCACAGAAAGAAGGTATGGAGGTGTTGTTTTATTATAAATAGTAACAGTCATTTCTGAAAAAGAACATTTCCTTAAACTCCTTGAGTAAAATAATACCCCTAGAGAAACCAAGGAAAATTATTCCATTGGCTTTATGAACCACAATTTTGCATCTTATTTTTATTAGTGTTTATACTATTACATATAATGTTTCTTTTACCCCGTTCCTGGGCAGTATAAAAATATTAAAAACTATAAATTTAATTTACTTAACTCAAACAAATATTGATTCTTTCCACAATTAAAATATTACCCAATTGCAGGGGAAAAAAAAAAAAAAAAAAGAAAGTAATTATACCCTTGTCTAATCCATTCACAGGATACACAGATGGGCTCTCGATCATGCACATCTGCTTTGGATTTCTTCTGCCAATCAGTATGGACTGAGTTGTTTTATATATAACATAGCTACATACATTTGTGTATATTACCTACCATTAAGAAGACAGTTGACAAATAGAACAGACTTTTGTGCAAAATAAAAGATTGATTATAGCTTTTCTTAAGAATGAATGAGTGTAATTGAAAAAAAAAATGTTTTTTGAATATTTTAATGAAGTGTATATTAAGCTACTCTTTCTACAAAACGTTCTCTTTAAAATAAATGAACGTGTATATTTTATTCCATTAAATCATACATAAAAGTGGACAGCAGTGAAACATGTGAAGTCTTTGTGGGTACTTTTCGTTCAGCACTTGAGGCAGGTAAGCTTGCTAGAAGTTCATCTGCAGCTCTCTGAAATTCATGGAAGATTTTGATCTCAGTGTGTCTGAGATCAGCAACAGTTGACACTTGAAAGTAATCTTTAACAAAAGCAAAACTACAGCCATATGTTTTGATTCAAGCATCCTTAACCCACTGAATGTATTGTATTACAAATCAACTTAGAAAATTAAATAAACATACTCTTCAAACAAATAAGCTCCACTATTTTATCTACAAAGAGAAAAGCTAGCCCGTTTCTCTTACGTATATATAATTTTAATTGAAACTAGATTTTTATTATCTCTTGTGAATGCTGGAAATGATAAACACTTCTGTCTAGTTTGGGGGATGTTGGTATTACATGCAAAAGTTTTTAGTGCACTGTGCTAGCAAAGGTGGGTTTCAGTCACTGGGTTTTGTGTAATTAGCTAACTGATTTTCTTAAGAAAGAAGCTTCTTTGCAAGGTCATTCTTTTTTTTTTTCTTTTTCTTTTTTTTTTTTTTAATTCTAAACAGAAACATACCATAAATGAATGTATGTTGGATGGTACTGGGTGAAAAATGATAAATAATTGATTCTCCAGAGCATCACAGGGAAAGCATTTCTCCATCCTCTTCAAATAGTTCATGAGCAAAAACTTTTACACATTGCAGATAGAATTCAAATTGGTCTTTTCTTTCTACTCAAAGTGGAATTGTGTTAGATTTAGTCACCGAGTTGAACAAGAGTTGCTAGAACTCAGCTATAACTTTTTTTACTGTTTCCATAGGAACACATCAGCATAATGAATATGGAAAAATGCTGCTTTAAAATAATCTCCATCTTGAACACAAAAGGAAAACAGACTTGTGTAAAGTAGTAATTATGCACTTTATCCCATTTTCAGTTAGTACAACAGCAGTTTCCACTAAAGTGGGAATATTAGTAGTAACAGCAGCAAGACAGCCAAAATTCTCCAGTTTACTAAGTCAAGTTCATGGGTGGAGACAACCTCTCCGGTTTTCTTTAAGACAAAATCCAAAAGTTTCCTAAAGTTTCAGACCTCTTGCTACTCTTGCACTACAGCATAGTAGATGCAGAGATGAGACTTGATGTTCTTTTGAACATGGGGCAATCTACTTGAACATTGGTTCCCCTTTTTGATGCATTCTGTTCGTGACTAGCGCAGAAAGTTAGTACAAGTGAATTAGCCTTCTATGCTGTATTCAATAGTTGATTTTTAAAAGGTAACGAAAAACAAAATACAACCCCACTTGACTCCTGCACTGTATTTTTTGCATATTCAAAACTATTTTGCTCTATACAATTATTTAGAATTTTATCTCAGTCTCTGAAAAGATAACGTAAATAATGACAAGTGATTGCCAAAGAAGCTTTACACTATTGTAACAGTCTAAATAGAAACTACATTTTTGTACTTTAAAAGTAGTCCAAATTGTAAATCAAGATTTAAGGGAGCATATGCTCTTTCATGACTTCTGGATATCATTGTATTGCTGATACTTTTTGAGCAACATAGAGTGTATATGTTGCATGTATTTTAAACATTAATGGGATGCATTCATTATTCATGCCAGTAAATTGAGTAAGTTAACTTATTCTACATGTTTGGTTATTAATTTAATGAACTTTAGCCAATGTAATGTTAAAATCACACATTTTTATTTACCCATAACAGGTTCAGGTTTTGTACCTTTGCACTTGTCTTGCTTCAGGAGCAGTGCTTTTGAAAACAGTCAGTCTTTCCAATAGTTTATTTGTAATGTAATATATTACTCTGTGTTTTGTGGCAGAAACAAAATCAAAATCAGATCATGTCCTTGTCTCCTTTATAATTATATCAGTCTTGTACTATCTTTTATAAGAAAAAATGTGGGAGGTTCACTGGGCTCCAAATTTACTTTTACATATCTGAAAGCAGTAGATATCTATATTTTTTCACATTTACATCTATTTTTTATGTCATATTTTTATCTTATACCTTTGAAACATTACATGGGCATGTCATGCTCTGAAAAAGCTATGGGCTTAACATTTGTTTTTGTACGATTTTGATTATGAACTCGGAGAGATGCTATTCTGTCTATTGGCAAACAAAAAAACATAAATGGCCTTTTTATGCAATTAAAGGCTGAGGTATTGGGCAACGAGAAAGAACATTTATTGAAATACAATACATTTCCAACATTTTCCTCCCACATGAGTCTGTAAAAGCTTATAAAAATAAAATAAAAATACATTAGCACTGATTTTTCTTTGATGGTCTGAAATTTCACAGTTATTTTATCATCAGATTGTTCATCAGGATCTCCATTTAGGTATGGTAAGAATACTCTCCTGACAAACAAAAGAAAGATCACACTTAGACTGCAACTAATTTGGTGGTCTTGAAAAGCAGTAATTCCTAGCAGGCACAATTGTTTTAAATGGAAACAAAATGGATGCATTGTCCTTTTGTCTATTCCAGTCAGTTTCAGTGACATGGAGAAATGATTAACATAGGTAAAAATTAAGCTATGTTTAGGAGAACGGATCTTAGTTATTTAGTTTAAAGACATTGTGTTATATCCCAGACAATAACTTGCTGTTTCTGTAATAAATGGAAAAAATCATATCATATTTGGTGCTGAAAAAGGTTTGATTTTCATTCTTTTCAAATAAGAATAGCCTGCATATAAGAGATATCTGGTTCTAGTTTACTTAGAGAAATTTCAGTGAAGCAGAGACTATCAATAGGTAATACAAAAGACTATTCATCGGTAACAGAAAAACATGAGTGAACAAACACAAATAAAACAAATAGTCCATCAAGCACAGATGCACAAAAAATCTGCAAATTTATTCACTAACCTGTTGGATTTACACAACCCTATCTAACTACTTCTCAGAAAGATATGACAGTTCATGCTGTTTTGGTTATAAACTCAGAAATATAGCATTGCTTATTAGAGAAGCTCTTAAACTATCAGAACCCTTGCTGAGAAAAAGATTTATGGCTAACCTTTGCTAGGTCAGTGACAATAAGACTGGGAAAGTGTTTTTTAGAGAAAAGGCAGTCAGGTGATACAACATGAAATTAGATATGTTGCCAGACTCAGCAGATAGCTGATAATATGATTGAAATTCAGGGTACCTATAAATAGAAAATAGTGCTTAGCATGCAGTCTGGGTCATGAGGAAGATGCTTTCTCCTGTGATGTTTTCAGTATCCTGCATTTGTTTGAAATACGATATCACACACATTATTTTCTATTCACTATGGCACAGACATGTTTCATTGTCCAACATATCTGGTCATAATTTTCATATGTGCTTTGTTGGACTAATTGGTCTTGTTCCCTACATCAGTGTTGAATACTATTAGTACAGTCAATGCATTTCTATTAAAAGAAAGATCCAATGATCCTGCAGATGAGATCTGTAACGCATCTCTAAAATGTCCTCAAAGTAGACGAGAGCTTGACTGGATTAAGGAGATTTGGAGAGTTTTCAACACTGCCTAACTATCCTTGTAAATATGATTGAAAGCTTTGAGAATGCATCAATCCCTAAATCATCAGTAGCTGTAGACAGGAAAGGTATACCAAATGAAAGACATTTTTATGTTTTCCTTAAGTGTCTATTACTGGACACAGGTGAATGCTGGTCTAAATGGAGATTTAAATTGAGCTCTAAAATGACTTTTTTTTTTTTTAGTTCTTAATAGTGATCATAGAATATGTGTCCCAAATTATTAGCCTGCCAGCACTGATTGTGGATATGGGAAATTAAAATATTTAGATTAAGAGTAATAGGTAGAGTAAAATATGATTTCTGTCTGAATAACTTGTTCAGAATTGCTGCTTGTAGCTATCAAGTGTGGAGACCACAGCCATGGGGACTACATTGTTTAAATTAAACATGCCCATGACTACTCCCTGGCACTGAAGTCAGTTGTTAAAGAAGGGTGAACATGAGCTGTGTTAAACTCTTTTACTGTCCAGAACTGTTCACCCGTATTAAATTGCTTGTTAGAAATGATCCTTGATTTGTATTTACTACCCAACTGTACTTGGGAAAATGCTGGCAGGCCAGGGTTGAAACTAAGCCAGGAGCTATTCCGAGAGTTTACAATTTATCTGGACTAAAGAGAACAGACTGCCTGAAAGAAGCACTTGGGAAGTGAGTTCATCTGATCAAATATATTCATCTGCGGTGCAGATCTCTGCATCTGATTTAGATGTTTAGACTGTCTTTGTAATCAGTGGAGAGAAACAGGCCCATCTAGGGAAATGATTCACTCTATCATAAAGCAGATACTTAACATTATCAGATTAATTGTTCCTTGCAAATGCCCATTTTTCTCTCCTTGCTATAAAAAGAATCCAGGAAGACAAATATGCGTGTCTCTATTGTAAATATTTAAAGATAAGATAAATGAATCCCACACTAAATGCATGAAGATGGGCTGACTGAATCTGTGTCTTTGTGCCTCCATGATTCAAATTCAGATGGAGTAAAGCTCAGACTAATAGGCGACATGAATTGATTTCTATGCATCTAAGACTTTCTTTCACAGATCCTTGTGTTTTACCTTCCACAATAAGTCTACAATCTTCTGATTCTGCATTGGAAAACCAGAATTTAACTATATGTCTACTTTAAAGTATCTATTTAATGTTATTTTAGAGGCTTATTTTCAGCTGTTGACTTTTATTTACTCATAAATAATTAAGAAATGTAAAATAGATGCAGTAAGAGTAATTTTCTATTCATGAGGGGAAAAAAAAAAAAACAAGAAATGAATCAAATATTTTTCAGACCCTGTAACTCTATAATAAAAGTAGAAAGGCAAGAAGATGTTTTTATGCAGGGAGACAATGTCTTTTCAAACAGTCCAAGGTTATACTTGTTTCAGGCATAAAGCAATCAAAAATATACACACTAAAGCCAAGGTCACCCATGAGTCAAGATTTTTTTAAGGGAATAGTAGCTGCAAGAATGAGCTGTGAATGACCCAGACATCACAAGTCCATCATACTTCATAGCCTCCAGGCTAATCAATAAATAATACATCTGTGTTAATGATATATATATATATATATATATATATATATGATCTTATGGTTAAAGCACTAAAATGAGGTCATCAGTTCCTACCTCTTCTGCAGCTTTCCAGTGTAATACTTGATTGGTGGCATTCAGAGTGTCTGAGTTTTTCCTCTGTCCAACATGAGCAGTATTTTTTCATAATTTTATTTTTATTTGTCAATGACAGTGATATTCTGATATTTTGTTGGCAAAGATAAACTGGCATTAAAATATACCTTTTAAAATTCCAGTAATAAAAATATAAAATTCCAGTAATAAAAATAATTCTGAGAAAATTCAAATATTCCCGGTCATGTTTTTAGATAAACATTCTACCCCTTCTTTATCTCTTTCCTGCCTCAAAAGGGAAAGTTGGATGAGGCCAGGTTGAAGCAGCCTGAAGACAGCTTGGAGACACTAGATATTTAGATATTATTATTAGAAAATGCGATATTTAGATTGAAATTTTTGGACCTGTCCAAATATCTAGGTACCTTTTTAAATATAAGTAGCTACAGAAATCCTATTGTTATACTGTTCATGCCTAGTGCACCTAGCCAATAAGCACATAGAGTCAGAATCCACACAAAGATCTTTTGTTTAATTCCGCATAGAATCAGGAGTTTGGCAATCTTTCGCAAGGCAAGAACACCTTTCACTTGAAGCACAGTTATTTGTACACAGCTGACTAGTGAAACTATCTCCCTTGCTACTTTTGATTGGTTGTCCTAGCTCACTTAGCTTATCTCTTGTTAAGTATGCATGTTACAGGGGTCCAGCAGGAGGGGGAACAACACGGGATCTGTTCCCATATTTCCATACATTTTCATTTTGATGGGAGTGTTTTTTAATATGCTAATGAGCCTTAATGAGCAAAAGGTTATTGTGGGTCAATTTGCAATCTTCCTTCAGGCCATTTCCTCGTTCTTGCTTTCATCTCGTCTCCTTTGTTTTCTCTAGCTCAAGGCTACTTGTCTCCTTTGTTTTCTTTAGCTCAAGACTACACTATCTTCTTCAAGTTAAAATTATAATTCTTTTTCCTAAGCATGCTTTCCTAAACAGTGATGCTGTTGTATGTTAGAGATTGTATTTTGATTTGTTTACCAAGAAGACAAGTGGTTTTCACTCAGTGGCTTCTAAAGGTCATTTCATTCAGATCTTTAATATCATGTTTCCTATGTCTTCAACTTCTTCTAATTTCCAATTTCATGATATGTATATGTAAGATATACATATATAAATATATGTAATATGTATATAAATACATGAAATAGGAAACAGTCATTCACACTTCTACCAAATTTTCATGTTACAGCTGAGAACTTACCCTTCCTTCTTTCTGAGAGGCTTTGGTACAGGTTCTGTTGTTTGTAAACATGACAAAGTAAGGGAACTATCTTATATGTACTGAAAGCTCCTGTAAAAATGGTTGAACTGCTGAGACTTTACACATGATAGTTCACTGAATTTTGTCAGATTAAACTCCACTTTTAATGAATGCATGACACATGCAAATTGTCCAGGAACTACTTTCAGTTTTCCTTCAGTTTTCACCGACTTTGGCCTGATCTGTGCTAAGCAGTTATCCCTTCACTTAACATTTGCTTGGACAAGGATTTAAGAATTTAGTTTCAGGACCTGAGTTTTGAAATGTTTATTTGCATGTTCCCAAATAAGTTTTCACAAAGATGGTACAATTCATTTTGTTATGGAAGTTAACATTTCCCACTGTTCTCTGAGTTGTCTAAAAGTATTTAGTTCAGAGTTAGGAAAGTTAAACACCAAAGAATTACTACATTACAGCAATTGGGGTGAGTTGCTTCACACTTCAAGTATAGATTCATCCTAATTTCCTCTCTCGTGTGGATTGAAAAAGATGAAGAGGAGGGAACAAAACAATCTCTCTCTTAACAGAAGTTAGGCCACATTAAGTGGACTCATCTAAAACTCATGATAAAGTATTTTTTTTTTATTTATTGTGACTAATTATATATATATTTTTGTCACTTGTACAGTGGGAAGTCTGTATACATTATATATTTATAATTTATCTGTTCTATTTCAGTAAAGAGAATTAGTTACATTTGTGGGAATCTGACCAGTTGCACTGGGATTCTTCATTTCAAATATTTCAATTTGACAACATAGGATTGGTACTTTATAAGTTTATAAATATATACATTAATATTTTATAAATATGTAAATACAACTCTTCCCACATGCCCTGCTAGACAAACAATTGCTAGTCAGCCAATCAGAAATTCTGTGAGCAGATACTGAGCAGAGTTGGATTGCTTTCCAGACATTCTTAAACAAGTAGTTAATCTCTTATTTCTGCAAAATTATGCATTATATACATAATGCCAAAAATAATGATGTGCCATTTCAGAGCTTAATTGCCCTTATCTCACTAGCAAGGCAGAAACTTTGCATATTGCAATAGGCATACAGGCTTCAGCTAAGGATGGAGGAGGTATGAAAACATTTTGGAATTTTTAGGTTACATCAGATGTATTTTAAACTTTTTATCTTAAAGTCACAGAGAATTAGCAAAAACATATATTTTAAGTCTTCATGATTTTTCCTTTAGAAGATAGCACACCAGACATTTTAACTTTTTTTCAACATTTTAGCCCCCCCACCTTCCCCCTGCCCCCGGTGGTTGGTATTTGTATTTGTTCTATCTCTGTGAATCTCTGTCTAATTTGGTAAAAGAACATTGCATACTGAGAAAGTACTATTTGAAGACTATATGAAGAATCATGCTTTAATATTATGATAATACTAACAGGGACATCTATCTCACTATTTCATTTACTCCCATCATGCCATTATCTGAAAATAGGAGTTTGCTGTTATATTTCTCTTTATTGTAATCTATTTTCAACAAGTATAGTTCCTTTTTATTAATTTTATTGCTATTCTAAAAGCAATTTTTTTTTTTTTTTTGTGGAATAGATATTTGAATCACTCTATAGACAGACTTCAAAATCATATTCAATCCTTTAAGAGTTTAATTTTAATTTTAAAACTTTTAGAGGTAAGTTCAGATGCAGATGTATGCTTTCTTTTTTTTTTTTTTTAATTGCTTGTTGCCTAGAACATTTTCAAATACAATATTCATCCAACAGCTCGTTTTATCATAACTTAAGTGAGGAATGTTTATGTTCAATTAATACCATAAATCACTGGAGATGAAAGTGAATGCATAGAGAATGATCTAGAGAATGATCTGACAACAAAATACTGATTGGATTATTTAATTATGCTTTGTGTTTATAAAATATGGATGATGATGTGCAGTGAATCTACACCAAGTTAAAACAGTAGATGAAGCATGTGTTAGAGGGGAACTAACCACATTAAATGAAAATTCAGTTAGATAAACAAAGCATGAGAAACTTATAAACTTAAGCTTTTTTTATTTTATTTTAAGATTTATAATTTTAGAAGTAGCTTTCAGACAGAAGTTTTACAATCATTATCTTTGGAAAAAGCCCTTCTGTTTCTTTAAAGAAACACTATATATTACTAGTGCTTCAGTGTTGCTTATACTGTTATTCATTTCTGATATCCATCGTTGCTGTCCCTGTAAGATTTATTTTCATTCTCTGGTTTTATCATTTTATTTTTAACAAATGAAATTTTATATGTTCCACACCTCTGAGAACAGAAAATACGAGATAACTACTGAGAGAAGATGCTCAATATATCTAAACTGTTAATGATAATGATTAATAATAATAATAATAATAATAATAATACAGAAACAGAACCACTCTAGTCTGCAACTAAGCCAGATATTTGTCAGGGCCCTCTCTAGCACCTACATTGTCTTGGAAAGAGATAGTTAGAGTCATCCCAAGAAAATCCCAAGGGTTGGATAAAGAGGATTCCAGTGTGAAAACTCATCCCTTGACCTCTTTTTACTAAGTAACATAAATAACAATCTCAGCTGTGTGATGATACTCATCAATATAAGGATAAGAATTAATACAACTAATTCCCATTTATCATTGTTCCTATAAAAACTGCAATTGACTTGAAATAAATCATAGAATAAAATTATTAATGCTTTATAGTACAAAACTTGTAACAAACATATTTTAACAGAATTACCACAAAAATCTTATTTCAGATTAAGTACAAAGAATTTTTACTTAGTAAGCTTTACTTCTGTCTCACATTTGATATGGAATATGTGAAAGTGACCTGTTGTCTGTAACCAAATATTATGAGTCCAGCTAAGAAATTACTTTAGTAGGAAAACATAAAATTAAGAAAATGCAGCATATCTTGCATCATTATCCCTATTCAGATCATGCATAGTGTTGTCTAATCAGATAATATGAGCCTGCATCATGTTGAAAAGATGATGAAAGTACCATGTAAAGTTCCTTTCTTAAGGACAGTCTCCAGGTTGGGTAAAGATACTGCTGTCAAATAAATACAAACTTCTGTTGATGGGAAAGTTGCTTGATAGTTTATTAAAAAGATAAGGTATGTCATTATAATTCCTGATGTATAAGATAAAAATAAGTACTTCAAAAAATATGCAAAGTAGGCATAGAGGTTTTATGAGGAAAATATTCTTTTATATTCTGGATAATAGGTATTAATTTTTTGAGACATTGAAAGTCAAGTTTTATACTTGTCTGAAATACAGATAGGTTCTGAAGACTCATATACCAGCTAGTAGGTAGTTTCTGTCTTGTACTGTTTATAAGCATTTAAGTCAGAAGTATAAATTAAGTATAATTGTCCTACTTTCTTTCATCTTAACTGACGTATTTTCTGACTATATTTTTCTGTATTTTTCTTAGTTGCAATGTTCAGCTATACTTTTTAAGGAGCATGACCCAGTTTTCTAACAATATATTTGCAAAGCCTGAGTAGTGTGAAGAATAATGCTTAATATGAGTATTTTGATTTCACTGCTTTTTTTTTTTTTTTTTTAAGAGGGGTATGTTTTATTTTCATGTTTCTTGCGGCTTAGTTTCATTTTGCCATGGTCTTTCTTTGAGGGTCTAGAAAAGCTTAGTGAGATCCTGGAAGAGCGGAAGAAGNATATATATATATATATATATATATTTATTCTTACTTATGGAAAGTTTTTCCTTCTTTTAAGGTTGAATATTGCTTGGTTTGGTCTACATAATTAAACATGATTCTTTGTATGTGTGTGTTTCTCTTTTCTTTATTTTCTTTTAATATATTTAGCTATTAAAAATTTTTTAGAAGATGTGGATATCAAAGACTTCAAGGAACTGAAATCCAGTTCGCTTAGGCACATTATGGCTTCCACATCAGAATGTCCAGCTTCTTAGGAAACAGCTCTCTTTTCTTTTAACTTTTGTCTGAGTGGAAGACATACATCAGAATCAAAATTACTTTCCCATTCCACAGAGAATCCTGCTGTTTTAGGTAGAGGTTAGAATGAGACATAAAATAATACATGGATCACTAGGTTCAACTAGTAAGTATACATATCTAAGTCACAAGTTACAAGATAATGAGATGATGTAATCTAGCGGCAATGCTAATATATGTGTCAACTCTCTGAAATTACTCAGTGGGAGTTAGAAGTTTCCAGGAGTTTGAACTATAGCTTTCTGGGTTGGCTGTTCATGCAGGTGTTAGATTCCAGGCAATATCCATCCTATCACTTAACAAATAACCCATACACCATATAACCCACATCAGAATCTTTTTCAAAAACATGACTGCTTACTACCTGGCCTCTAGATGCATGTCACTGTTTTAGCTGTTCTTACTCTCTTACAGAATGAAGCATAGTTGAGTATAAGACAGGAAAGAGGTAGGTAAGTGTTTCTTTTAAAGACAGTGGAAGAAAAGCTAATTAGCAGTGCCTGAAGGGTAATGCTGTGGAAACATTTTCCATTTTCTTGACATGAGTGCCTCCTGTGGCTTTATCCTGACTGCACAGCAGCATGAGAGCAGGTGCGCGCTTTCTTCCCTCCTCTGTTCATGGATGCCATTGCATAAAAAACATGTAGGAAGGGAGTATGCAGCAGCCTGAGCCAAAAGATCAGCTGGTATTTTATCAATGAACATACTCTACTTGCCAGAGAATGTGTCTGTCCTACAACTTAGATACAGCTATTTTCTCTTCAAAACAGAACAAAACAAATTAAAATAAAACAAAACAAAACAAAGAAAACTTAAGTGAAGAAATGAAGTAGATGAGAACCAAGATTGGTTATTAATTGCTTTAAAGAAGAGATTTCATGAAAAAAAAAAAACAAAAAACAAAAAACAAAAAACACAACCCTCCAAAATCCTTAGTATTATTCCTCATCTACAAATTACCCGATGAAAAAAAGAAGCAATTTTCGTAGAAATCCATAATGTTTTAAAAACAACAAACAAACAAAAAGGATATAGCTCAAAGTCTTTATAATCGAGAACCAATAAAAGAACAAACTTTATATGGGAGAGTTAATTACTTACAGAATAGAATAATTGAGATGCTTCTGAAATTGCGTAAAAATGAAGAATTCTTCCTAAACAATAATATCTAAAAAGTGCAAGTTACAAAATCACAAAAGCTTCCTAGAAAATGCCGAAACATATTTATGAATGTCTGTGTTTCATGGAGTGAATATTTTAAATGACTGTGGGATATTAAAACAGACTAGTATTACTTGGAACGCTAAAATAACAGCAGAAGAAGAAAATATGAGATAAAATAAATAAAAATGATGTTAAAGGAGGAAACATCAACTCTCAACATTAGAGAGGATTAAACAAATTAGTTCATAAACAGAACCAATACTTTGTCATGAACTCTTTTATGAGATTCCAGTATCAAAAAAAATGGTTTATTTTTTGTAGTCAGTTTCAACAGATTTTCCAATTCAAATATATTCATAAATAATATAATCTTGATAATATCAAAGTGAAAAGTTCTGTTTCTATGGTCAAGAGATATTGAGGGTGGAATTCAACTCCAGAAGTTAGTGTGGGAGTTGTCTGCCTAAATATAGATGTTTACTCTTCTGCTTCTAATGCTTCTTCATGGTGGTGGCAAATACGACAGGGTCTAGGGAATATAATTTCTGAAAAAGCAGCTGGAAGCCAGGTGAGAAATACTAAGAAATCTCAAATACTACTAAACACCATCTGTACTCAACTTAATTGAGGCCCTGAGTTGAATGTATACATGCAAAAGTAGCTAAATTCATCTACATTAACATGCTAGTTAATAGAGATCTAGGAATTAATTTGTCCAAGCATACTTGTTAATGGAGTTTGGCATCTTATATGCTATTGAAGACGTCCTATGCAGAGTTGCTATATTTGACACAGAAGCAGTAGGAATGTCCTTCTGTAACAGCGGCTGAAATTATGCAAGATACTCTATGACATCTCCGTGGCACTAGACACCTTTGTGATAGCAAATTAATCATGTTATGAGTCATTAAAATCAACAGAAAGTGAAGAGATAGACATCTAACCAAATGTCTGCGTTAGGATAAAATGAATAGAATATAATGCTCCGTATCACCATGGTCTGATTCAGTTGTTTTTGTAGCCAGCATTTGCAAAGTTGGCATCTGAGCCAAGGGAGAGCTGCTTCTATCTGGATTAGCAACTAGAGCATTGTAAAAACAGCTAGTTTCTTATGTTTTGGAAATTGAACCAAGCCCCACAGGAGCAGTTAAGAGAAAGTAATTTGGGCTATAATGAGTAACATAAGCTAACACTGAACAAAAGCTGTGTTAGTTGTTGAAATATTTAATAATAATACATGGGATATTAGATGCTAGAGAGGTACTTTACAGTGAAATAAAACAGGAACTCCAAGGACAAAAAATAGGAATAAGGAAATTTAGCTATTGTATTGGGTAGCTCAGATACTTCATGCACATAAGCTAGAACTTTTTAACATTATCTTACTTATAACTGTTGTTACCTCATAATGTTCAACACGGATTGTACAGATACATGCATTTCTCTGATTTTGAACCATAATATGTAGGTCAGAAAGTTACTATTCAAACTAACTGCAAATAAATTTTCATGCAAGATTTTCTGAGAAATAGAGTAATTCACTGAAGACTTTTGATATGACATCTATTATGTGTAGTTTCTTGAACAGACAGAAGATGAAGGGGATTAAGACTGTACTGCAGCACCAAGATGTTAAGTAATTGAGAAAGCTAAGAATAATGAGAGAAGAAAGAGTTATTCCCCATTGCGTCTGAAAATATTGTTGAACCTTTCCTCCAAACTAGTCCACAAACTATTATTGTATAGATCAAAAGAATAAATTAATCATAAATACAATAGATAGAATATACTGTGGAAAGAATGAAGATTAAATAAGTGGGAAATCATTCCTACCAGGAGATCAGGAAGGTGGTAGATACCTGTTGCATTGGAAAAAGAAGAAAAGATGCAGCATTGCACTCTGACTTGATGGCTTTTGACCTGTGTAAATATTTATCAGGAGCCTAGTCATAGAAACTTACAAACTTGACAGTATTTTTTTAAGTAAGAGAATCAGTAACTTTTCTTGTGAGGAAAAAAGCAAGACCAGCATTTTCAAAAATGAAATGCTACTTCTGGACAAGATGGACAATCATCTTTATGGATTGAATCATATATCTGAATGTTCTAGGGAAGTATTCTCTTAAGAAATGTACTTCAATATTTGTGAAGAATGATAAAGAATAAAGAAAAAATGAAACAGTCTAACTGGGGAAATCTGAGGCATATTTGTAAGCTAGCAATCTTTTCTAAATTCTCATAACAGCAACCATTGCAGAAATATGAGTGAGAGTGCAAGAGATAATAACTAGTTACAAAAGGTGCAGTGGAAGTAGTATATTCAGTTACTATTAAATGTTTGTTTAGGCTTCACTGCCATAAATATTGTAAGAAGAAATGAGGAACTACAGACTAGAGGCCCAGATAATCAATGTCTAAACCCCATTGAATTTAGGAGGCAATATAAGTCCTCTAGAGTAGAAGGCCTGGGGCAGCAGTGATGAAGCAATTTAATCTGAGTTTTCTGTAATGCCAGTGAGGAGCTAAATCAGGAAGAACTTATTTGCATTCTATTCCATGGTGAATTGCCAGCATTTGTGATAAGTGGTACAAATAAATCTCTGCCCAAACTTACACTCTGATTTCATTTTTTAACCTGAAATGCCTTCTCAACTTCCGATTGCTTTGGATCAACAAACACTAACACTGGAATTTTAGACAGTTACTGCATGTGTTTGCAATAAGGAAATCATCAGCTTTTACCACCCTTTGATTCTATTCCTATGCTGTGCATTCTATGACAGCAATAAAAATTTGCAATTAAAAGCAATATTTGAAGTCCACCCATGTGCTCCCCACCCCCAAAATGAAAGTCAGTTTTGTCTCTTAAAGCCTGAAGATTTTTACTAATAACAAAAAGCTTTTGAAAATGCAGGTTTCTTAGATGAATTGAATCATCATTTCATAGAAAAGAAAATATATTAAGAAGCCAGTGATCCATTCTAGCCTTAAACTTCATAAAATTATCACAGATTAATCTCAGTATAAATTTAAACAAGAAAAACTATATAAGAGTACTTGAGTAACAGTGAAGCTAGTGACAGTGGAAAGTTACTAAATGAAATATGGACGAAGATGTATTCAAAGATAAATGAAGTAAATGGACCTTAACTATATTTAAAGAGATAGATGCATCTTACTTACCCTTGTTGTACACCTTCCACTACATTTCCCCAAACCTTCATTTTACTAAATACTCCCCACATTCCTCTTTTAATTTCTTAGCCCCTTTCTTCCAATTTCCATTCATCTGCAAAGCTCTTCTTTCGTCAGAATAACTACATATGTTACTAGACAGAAGGGATGGAATGGGATTCTCCCAATGAGGCTAGGAAAAATACATAAAATGTTACAATTCTTGTGAGGACAAGAACCTTGTTGACCTGCTCGCACAAGATAAAGATTAGGATGGGGAGGGGTATGTTTATGGAAATAGGAGTAATCCAGTGAATCAACTTCTTTAATACAGTTTTCCTTTCAACTGCTTGGCAGCTCCATTTTCTTTGATTTGGGGCATATTTTATTCTATTCTTTCATACAAATTTTAGAGTTTTTTTACATCAGTTGGAGAGAAAGAGAAGCTGAGGCTGCATCTTTGTTGATGGTAAACAGCTTGAACAGCCTGAACTGTTGAGAAATAACTGTACAGTGATTATGCAAATCAGATAAAGTCAACCAACCAGTGTGCAGAGAAACGCATAGCTAAGGAAAAATCTATACAGGTATGCATCAATAGCTCTTTAGTTACTCTGTGCCCTGATTGGCTAGAGCAAGTCTATTTCTATGTGTTATTCTTGAATTGGTGAAAAGCTAAGAGACATACAGGACTGATTCTCAAAATGTTTGGAAAATTATCTTGATTGCCTAAAGAATTTGGCTGTTTAAATGCACAAGAGATAAATTTAGCCACCAAATTTAGCCTTTTTCATGGACTAGAGTAATGCTTTTTTTATGTATTACCGCTTACAGCTGCAATTCAGTTGAGAAGGTGCACAATTAATAGCATAAAATGTATTTGGAAAAATTACCCCAATTCAATGGGAAGACATTGTCCACCATTACATTATAAGGTTTCCAAATTTGTTATTTAGATTATTTGAATATTCTGTAAGATTAAATTTCCATTTATGGACTTCTGTTGGATGTGAGTTCATTTTAATGTCTTACATTGTTCATTTAACTTTTAAACTGGTCTGGAGCAAGATTGAGGTTATCCAAAGAACTCAAATACCAAATACTTCTGAATGCAGTGTCTTCAAACATACAAACAACAACAACAAAAAAAGCTTTTGCAATGTTTCTCACATTGCCAAATTTCCCAAATCCTGCTGCAACACAGTGAAACTAAATTCTTGTTAGAAGCAGCAGTAAACTTGTGATAGTTCTAAAGCAGCACTCCTATGCTGTTTTCCCCCAGAATCACATATTTGCAGTCCTAGGACTTCCATTTTTGAATTTCAGTTCTTCAGTTAACAAAGTCACATGTAATGAATTTGCCAGCCGTGAACTTTGTGCTGATTTGATAAAATACAAACAATTTCAGATTTTTAATCTATAAGTATGATCTTATATGTATATACCTTGGTTGGGTCAGCTGCTTTAGAGCAAGAAGGGAATTTCACCACTGATGCCCATAGCCTTAGGAATATCTTTTACATCTATTTATTTTTCATTATTAGTGTCATTATTCTTCATACTGTCAATTATTTAATGTGAGACTAAGGATCCTTTTCCTGTGGCTGTATGCAGACAGGCTGTCTATGCAGTGGGGGAATGAAATAGTAGATGGACAGAACAAATCATTCAGTGATACTCTAAATACTAATGTGATTTCTTTCTGCTAGGAAAATATTTCTCTCCATCTGTTAACTGACTCAATCACTATGCTTTCTATTGATATGTTTCAACACCAAAGCAATTAGTGACTGGAGACTAAGGACGGAATATGGTTCTGTTTCAGATACAGAGCGTGAGTCACATCACAGTTAAATGACTTGTTTGAAAGACATCAGAAAACTTTATTTTGCATATACACATACTCAAAATAAAACATTTTATACTAAAAATATTAGTAAAAATGGCAGAAAACCCTTCTGACTCTTGGAAAGATAGTCAAAATACAGTTGTTCCTACTAATTGTGTGAGAATGAAATGTGTTTTAACTTGTAATATTTTAGTTCTTGACATTCATTTAATCAAAAATAAACGAGTCAGTTTTGGCTGTCACTCACCAAGGAGACTGTGTCATGCCTCCTTTTATATTCTTTGGCCTGCTCTGAACTTAAGACTTGATTTTTGTCATACTGCAGAGAAATTGTATTTTACCAATGAGTTCAATGGAAGCAGAAGTGGGTCCTTATAGTACTAGAAGCATGATGCTGTCTTCTGTATTGTTGTATGTACATAAGAACTCTATAAATAAATAAATATAACAATGTTTGTTAATATTGACACACAATAGAAAGAAAACATTGTAGCTGACTACATACAGCTGAGATGGCAAGCAAGAGAAGTACAAGCTGGTTAGATGTGAGGTTTTGCTGTTTTTATTGTAACTGAACAGGATGCCTGTTATGACCAGGATATTGAAACAAAAAATAGATGCTGCCATGCATTTGTTATGTTTACATCTGTACTAGTAAATAAAATAAACTAAAGCCCATCCTCTGAGCTTGAGGAAAAATGTTTGCATACATATAAAAGGGCTGTCCATCTCCACAAAATAAGGTTCCTCCTCCACACTGCCTACTGTTAATAGATTTTGTACTTTTCTTTCTCTTAGACTGGGGAGAAGGACTATCTAGGAAGGTATTAAGTGCTGTACTGAAAAGAAAAGAAAAATCCTGAGACACGATGCCAGTTAAAAATTGAACACATCAATATTCAAACTCATAATGTGACTCCCTTTGGTTTACTACCAAAGCCATGTCAATGCATCATCTGATATCATTAGAGAACAATCTACATTTAAAATGTGTAGGAAGAAAAATTATGTTTTCATGACTGTCTTTAACCAGATGTCCATTAAACAGCTCAGGAAGAGATCACAAACCATGTTGGAGTTTATAAAATTACAATGTCTTAGAATAAAACAGTAAGGGAGTTCTTCACGCAGATAAGAGTAATTCAGTTTAAAAATTTATGGTTCAGATAAGTTGATCTACAAATTATTTATTGCATGACTAAAAGAGATCATGGTCTGGTTACAGTCACTTTATGCAAACAGAATATAATAGACACAACCGAATATTTAGAATTTCAAGAAAGGACAATATTCAACAGTTAAACCAAATGTAGTGTATATTTCTGGGAACAGACATTTTCTGTGAGAGAAGGGAATTTTTTAAAGGTATTCCCCTAGATACCACAGAAGCTATCTTTTCGTACTCACACAGTTTTCTATGTTGCAAGCAGCTACGATAATAAAAAAACAGAACATAGAGAAGAAGTGGTGGGCAAGGAATAAGCATTATGTGACATAAATGTTTTCTGTGATAGGACTTTGATATTGTATTTAATGTATTTTAATAATTAAGGTATGAATACATGGTCTAATTGAAGTAATTTAGGAAACTAACTTGAAAGTTCCACTGAAAAAGGTATTTTCTATATCAGCTACAAGTGGTCTGTCTGGGGTCAGTATTGTCAGTAACAATCTACATGTAAGAATGCTATATTTGCAACCAATTCCAGACTAGAATGATAGCCTTTAGGTTGAAGATCAGGATTAAAATTTAGAAGTAGATTGATGAATTGGAAAAATTGTCTGAAAAATTAAGGTTCTACATTTAGGTAGGAATAATCAACTATTACAAGTATTGATCGCTGTACCTAGAGATATAAATCATATAAATCAGAGAATAGACTACATGATACATTACAAAGCACTTTTTTTTTTTTTTTTTCTCATTAATGAAACCTCAGGTAGAATATCATATGCAGTTTTGGAATTTCACTTTACTGCTATGGGTAGGCAGGTCCAATTTCTAAAAGAGCAACAAAAAACGAGCATCTTGAAATTGTACTCCATAAAAGAATTAGAGCTGCTCACTTTGGAAAACAGTACTAAACAGAGACAAGGTAACTGGCTTCAAGTATTTAAAAAGTTGTGGGAGAAGATAAATCTGCTCTCCACAATTTGGTTTTATAAGACAAGAAGCAACAGGCCTGAAATTCAGAAAAGAAGATTTATGAAACTGTGGGATAAACAAAACAAAAACCTAACCAATTCTAGATTCTCACAAGACTTTGTGCAGGGACCTGTGCTTTTCAATATATTTGCAATTAATCCGGAACACAGGCTGTGTGAGAAAAGACAATGCTGACCACCACCAAACACAGTAAAAATTTAAGCAACCTATCAAGATCGCCATAAAAATCTCATGAGAGTGAATGACCAAGAAATAAAATCATAGACAAATTGTAATACTGATACATGCAAATAAAAAGAATGTGTTTGGGCTTTTAATTATATGCCTGAGCGTATAATTACATTATATGCCAACATCTTAAACATTTTTATATTCTCAGCCTAGATCAGCCCACCTTGAAGAAGTGTTCAGTACTTAGGAAAGGTATAAAGGTGAGGAGCAACTGATCATGGGAAATGATTAGAGAATGAAAGAACTTCTGCACAAAGGAATAATTATTCAGGACAGAACTTAGGAAAGAGATGAGTAGGTGTAAGTGTGATATTGTTGATGTTTATAAAATGATAAATGGCATGGAGGTTAATATAAAATAATAATTCAGTTTCTTATAATGGAAGACCATGCAAAATTAAATTAGAACACATTTAAAACAAACAAACAACAACAAAACACACACATAAAGGAAGAACTCTTTTCACTTAGGGCATAATTAAATTGTGGCTGTCATTGCTATGGGATATTTTAGATGCCAAAAGTATAATAGTGTTAAAAATAGACTGGAAAATTAGCACAAAAAAAGAACTTTTCAAAATCTATTAGACAAGGCTGGATGTACTCTCCAGTCCAAGAAATTTCTAAGCTACAAAGTAATAGAATCTAGTCCTCAACATAGGAATATTTCCTCAGCACATTATTCAATAGTGTTTTGTTTCTTATATGTATTTGGTAAGTATTGTCAAAGACAGGATACAGATTCTTCTGTGTAGGACCTTATATTTTAAGTTCTTATATGTTATCCTACTTTGCAGCACTAAGATGAACTTGGTGATTCTATGGTTTCTGTTATATTCCTATTAGTTTTACGATTTTTAAATGGCACGGAATGAAAAAAAAATAATAAAAAAAAGTAAAATAGTATATAAAATAGTTAGACAATTGATAACGTTACTGTTAAGGAAAGCCAAAGTAATCTGTAAAAGTATGAGAACCAAAAATAATATGGAGTCCTTAAAAAACACATTAGGATCATGAAAAATTCTGAGTCTGTTGCTAGATACTATTAGTAAACTTACACATAATTATGTTAATCAGTTTTAAATTATTTACATTTCTTTTTATTTTTATTTTTTTATTTTTTTTCTTTTTGAAGCAAAGAAAAGATTGTATTTATCCCCTAGTCATATGCTGGAACAGAAAGTTTAACATCTGTAACAGCAGTAAGAAAGCATCTGCTAAAATTAAACTCATAAAGATGTTCTACAATCTCTTATTTAATACTTACCAAGCTTTGAAAAAATAGAAAACATAGGAAAACTATAAATATTTCTCTAATATTTATAATTCTATAAAAGGCCAAGAACAACAGATTGATATCACTACTTGGGAAATAACTCTGTAGGGATTGTATCAACAAAGAATTAGAGGATAAAACTATATTGAATATTACTTCATATGGGGTCAAGAACCATATTGTTTACCAAAAACCTATCTATCCTGTTGTTTGTTTGTTTGTTGGTTTGGTTTGTTTGTTTGTTTGTTTTATTTTATAGAATCATAGAATCATAGAATGATTTGGATTGGAAGGGACGTTAAAGCTTTTCTAATTCCACCCCCTCTGCCATGGGCAGGGACACCTTCCAATAGACCAGATTGCTCAAAGGCCCATCCAAGCCCCAACCTTGAACACTTCCAGGGATGGGGCATCCACAACTTCTCTGGGCAACCTGTTCCAGTGCCTCACCACCCTCAGAACAAGGAATTTCTTCCTAATGTCTAATCTAAATCTACTCTCTTTTAGTTTAAAACTGTTACTCCTTGTCCTATCACTACACTCCATGATAAAGAGTCCATCTTCTGCTTTCCTGTAGGCCCCCTTTAAGTACTGGAAGACCACTATAAGGTCTCCCTGGAGTCTTCTCTTCTCCAGGTTGAATAAGCCCAACTCCTTCAGCTTTGCTTCATAGGAAAGGTGCTCCAGCCCTCTGATCATCTTTGTGGCCCTTTCTGGACTTGCTGTAATACATCTATGTCCTTCTTGTGCTGTGGGCCCCAGAGCTGAACGCAGTACTCCAAGTGGGGTCTCAAGAGAGCAGAGTAGAGGGGGCATTTATCTCCCTCAACCTGCTAGTCATGCTTCTTTTGATACAGCCCAGGATATGATTGGCTTTCTGGGCTGCAAGTGCACATTGTTGGCTTATGTTGAGCTTCTCATCAACCAACACCCCCAGGTCCTTCTCCTCAGAGTTGCCCTCAAACCATTCTCCACCCAGCCTGTACTTGTGCTTGGGATTGCCCTGGCCCAGATGCAGGACCTTGCACTGGGCCTTGTTAAACTTCACGAGGTTCACACAGGCCCACCTCTCAAGCCTGTTTAGGTCACTCTGGATGGCATCCCTTCCCTCCAGTGTGTTTACCTCACCACACAGCTTGATATCATTGGCAAACTTGCTGAGGGTGCACTCAGTCCCACAGTCCATGTCACCAACAAAGATGTTAAACAGCACTGGTCCCAATACCAACCCCTGAGGAACACCACTCACTACTGATCTCCACTTGGACATTGAGCCGTTGACCGCAACTATTTGAGTGCGACCATTCCGCCAATTCCTTACCCAACGAGTGGTCCATCTGTCAAAAAGGAAATTTTGGAAAGGACTATATTTATGACTGACAGTGCTGCTGCCATAGTGTATTTTGATTTTTCATACATTTATGACAGTTTGTGTACTGTTTGGTTTAATAACTTTCAGTATTAGAGAATAATATGCCTGAGGAATTTTATAAATCTTAGAGGTGGTTGACCCAAGGGGATACTGAGACCCATGGGGATTTCCTTCCTGGCCTACCGAAGCAGAGTCTGATGGACACTCATCACCAGGGGAGTCCTCCCATTCCAGCCAGGTCAAAGGCAAGCTGCTGTGGTTCCAGGTCCCTAGCTTCAGCTAATATCCAGATTGAACTTTTTTTTCTTCACAAGTACATACATACTACAAGGAGGGTCAGACACACTCAGCAACACTGAGAACAGCACCTATCTGGCACCCACATGAACATGAACAGTGCAGCCCAATCTTGTACCACCTCACTGCCTGATTAGCAATGGAGTTCAGTAATAGAATATATACACCTCCTTGGAAACAAAATGGGTCTCTTCAATAGTTAATTTCAAGCTCTCAGTTTACCCAATATTTGGCCTCCAGACCCCACTCTCCTCCAGCTGATGGCACCCAGATTTGCGGGTTCCTCAGATCTGTGGTTTCCCCCTCCAGCAGCTGCCAGTCAGGCCTTTTATCCTGCTTGCCAGTTAGTCTGACATGGAGTTCGCTAGCACTCATGTGCTTATGACCAAGAGTTCACTCACACGTAAGATAGTTGGGAATTAATAAGAAAATAGAATAAACTGCAAAGGTCAAACATAGATCTCAGTCAGGCAAGCATATCAATCAGCACTTGCTCACCCATCACCAATGTTCTTGTATGCCTTTTACCCTCTACTTTCTTGGACTTCTTCATCTCAATTCACCTTGACCCCTCGCTTCCCACACTTTGGTCCTTTCCTTAAACATTCTATAATAAAATTTACACAATCACAGAATGCTGCCTGTTCTGTTCCCAAATTCCCCTCTTCCTGCATCACAGTTAGTTGTGTACCGCTTTAGTTTGCATGGCATTCTGGAGAGAATTTCTTTCATACAGCTATCTTATTAGGTTCTCCTGTGATAATCTGAGTAGCCAATTCAATGCACTCTGCTTTCACAAACTTAAGTTACTAGGATTCCTCCACCCGTCATTTTTCCTCTGATCCTCCTGATGTTTTGTTGTTGTTTCTCTTGTTTTGTTTTGTTTTGTTTTGTGTGCATGTGTGTGTGTATGTTTAATATGCTTAGCCTTTAGTCAAATAATCTAACAGTAAACAGCAAATTAGAAAAGCTTGTCCAACCACAAGGAATATGCAAATGAAGAAATAAATAAAAATGTCAAAGTCTAAATTACACAATGGAGAAGGAAATAAAACTGAATATTTGAAGACAAAGGAATGTGCAGCATAACCAGTGTATGTGCTTCAAAACCTGCATGACTTTAATTATCTGCTTAAAGCTGACCTTGGTGACTCTCGCAGGAAAAATGGCTTTCTTGAAATCAGCAAATCCAAATAAACTGGTATTGTTTATAAACTTCTGAGGGTTGCCAGCAACAAAACAGAACTTTGGGAACCCTATAGATAGTCTTCTCCCTATAGCAGAGGATTCACCGTGGGGTCTGGTAGAAGGAAAAATGTTTTTTGTGAATAAGAAATATCAAGTGACTTTTTGGAAACAGAAGCTATTGGATAGACAACCCATAACTGTAGGAAGTTCCCCACCAGTCTGCTTGAGAACAGCCTGGATAATGTGATATTTGAGGGAAAGAAGACAAGAAGGAAAGAGTTCCTTCTTTAATCAGAGAGAGAAATTATATCCCATTTTCAAGTTGATATTTCAAGGAGGGAAGAAACACCATACTAAAATACAGCTGTTGTAAAAGCTTAAGCAGTAAAATGTACTAGGTTTACTGAAGAAATTGTGAGGAGAGTTGAATACCTAAACTGTGAAAAATAATTCATACCAGAAGGTTTTTGACCTTGAGGACCTAGAAGGTGCAATTAGAGAACCAAGTCACTAGTTTTGTGACTGAAGCTGATTACATTCTGGAGTGGTCATCTAGGGGATATGATTGACTTGTGCTTGATAGGGATTTCAAGTCAAATTGGATAACATAGTTAACAATATGCTCCATGCTCTCACTTGGACCAAGTTTTTAACTAGTGTATCTGTATTTACAGAAATAGTGGTCCTTCTTTACAGTATAATCTGTGCATACATATACCCCAAGATGCATTTTTGACAAAATTACCTTCAAAAACATAATCACATTATAGCAAATTGAATCTTCTAATAAAATCCTGTGGTAAAGATTTGAGCCGATAACCTGAAATAACCAGGAAATACTCTTCCTCATTATTTGACTAGAGATTTTGGGGGCTTGATTTGTTTTTGCCTTTCTCTGAAACAACAAATAGCTGCAGCTGCAGATGATTCAGGATGAGTCAGTGGTGCCTTGCTGCCTGATGCCTTTTTCACAGTGTGCAAGGATTACAAAGTACAGCATCAGGAAGGAGTCACTTCCTCAGTAAGGTTTGTGAAGTTTCTGCAAGACAGCATTTCTCTATGGCATGTGGCTGTGTTTTACATCTAATTCAGTAAAAGTATGTTTATGTACATTATATAACATATGCCATCTAATCAATTCTGTCGGTGAGGTCTATAAGGTTTGGTGACTCTTCAACTTCTTTTGTTTTCTATTTGTTTAGCATTCTGGAGACTAATCAAATAGCTTCGATATATAATTAGTCTAAGAGCTCCAGTAGTCTCGTTAGCTGTCATTTATGTGAGATCAATGTCCTTAAAGAAGTGACAAAAATTTGTTATTATACAATCCAGATGAAATATTGTCAGTAATGATACAAAAAACTATGGAAGCTAACAATTTTTTCTTTTCATTGCAAATTGTTTGGTTGGTTGGTTGGTTGTATGTTTTGCATTAAATCTGTTTTTAAATTATATTGGTTAGGACTACATACCTGAGGCCAGAGTTAGAAAACAACAACAACAAAAAGCCTTAAAATATCCAAAGTCTTCCTCTTGCTTAAATATCAGCTTTTACCACAGAAGATTTAAGATGACAAGAATCAGAAGAAATGATTGTGAGTGAAAGTTGACTAAATATTCAGACGTTTATTGCCCCACTTGAAAGGAAGTGTATATATGTGCTGCCTTATACCAAAGTTATTCTAGAAGCTCTCAGGGACCTACAGCACAGGGTCACTGTGCCAGGGATGACCCTACCTACAGTCACCTATGGGATCCATGAGATTCCTAGCACAGAGTAGCCAGTATTGTCTGGGTCAGCCCTTGGGTAGGTGGCAAAGATTAATCACATCTGACTTAGAAACCCTCATTCAATCACAATAGAATGGATCACTGTAATTTCATAGAATCATAGAATCATAGAATGGCCTGGGTTGAAAAGGACCTTAAAGATCATCTAGTTTCAACCCCCCTGCTCTGGGCAGGGTTGCCAACTGCTAGAGCAGGCTGCCCAGTGCCACATCCAGCCTGGCCTTGAACGCCTCCAGGGATGGGGCATCCACAACCTCTCTGGGCAACCTGTTCCAGTGCCTCACCACCCTCTGAGTGAAAAAATTCCTCGTAATATCCAACCTAAATCTCCCCTGTCTTAGTTTGAAACCAAACCATTTCGCAGAATCACAGAATGGTTGAGGTTGGAAGGGACCTCTGGAGATCATCTAGTCCAACCCTTCTGCCAAGCAGGGTCACCTAGAACATGTTGCACAGGATCACATCCAGGTGGGTTTTGAATATCTCCAAAGAAGGAGACTCCACAACCTCTCTGGGCAACATGTTCCAGTGCTCTGTCACTCTCACAGTAAAGTTTTTCTTCATATTCAGATGAAACTTCCTGTGTTTCAGTTTGTATCTGTTGTTTCTCGTCCTATTGCTGGGCACCAAAAAGAGTCTGGCCCCACCCTCTTGACACCCTCCCTTCAGATATTTGTAGACATTGATAAGATCCCCTCTCAGCCTTCTCTTCTCCAAGCTAAACAGGCCCAGCTCTCTCAGCCTCTCCACGTATGAGAGATTTTCCAGTCCCCTAATCACCTTCATAGCCCTCCACTGGACTCACTCCAGGAGCTCCATGTCCCACTTGTACTGGGGAGCCCAGAACTGGACACAATACTCCAGGTGTGGCCTCACCAGGGCTGAGCAGAGGGGGAGGATCACCTCTCTGAGCCTGCTGGCAACACTCCTCCTAATTCACCCCAGGATACCATTGGCCTTCTTGGCCACAAGGGCACAATACTGGCTCATGGTTAACTTGTTGTCCACCAGGACTCCCAGGTCCTTCTCCGCAGAGCTGCTTTCCAGCAGGTCAGCCCCCAGCCTGTACTGATGCATGGGGTTATTTGTCCCTAGGTGCAGGACCTTTTGCCTTTGTTGAACTTCATGAGGTTCCTCTCCACTCAGCTCTACAGCCTGTCCCAGTCTCTCTGAATGGCAGCCTTCTGGTGTATCAGCCACTCCTCCCAGTTTTGTATCACCAACAGACTTGCTGAAGGTTCACTCTGTCCCTTCATCGAGGTCACTCATGAATAAATTAAGACTGGACCCAGTACGGACCCCTGGAGGACACCACTAGCTAGCAGCCTCCAACTAGACTCAGCGCCGCTGATCTCAACCCTCTGAGCTCTGCCATCCAGCCAGTTCTCAATCCACCTCACTGTCTGCTCATCTAACCCACACTTCCTAAGCTTGCCTATGAGGATGTTATGGGAGACAGTGTCAAAAGCCTTGCTGAAGTCAAGGTAGACAACATCCACTGCTCAACCCTCACCTACCAACTAGTCATTCCATCATAGAAGGCTATTAGATTGGTTAAGTGTGATTTCCCCTTGGTGAATCCATGCTGACTACTCCTAATCACATTATTTTCCTCCATACGCTTAAAGATGACATCCAGGATGAGCTGTTTCATCACCTTTCCAGGGATGGAGGTTAGGCTGGCCAGCCTGTAGTTTCCTGGGTCCTTCTTCTTGCCCTTTTTCAAGACTGGAGTGACATTGGCTTTTTTCCAGTCCTCAGGCACCTCTCCTGTTCTCCACAACCTTTCAAAGGTGATGGAGAGTGGCTAGCAATAACATCTCTCTCATCACTCTTTGGTGCATCCCATCTGGTTCCATGGATCTGTGGGTGTCAAGTTTGCCTAAATGATCTCTAACCCAATCCTCCTCAATAAAGGGAGTCTTTCTTTCTACAGACTTTCTCTCATGTCTCTAGGGTTTGGGATTCCTGAGGGCTGGTCTTAGCAGTAAAGACTGAAGCAAAGAAGGCATTCAGTAGCCCTGCATTCTCTGTATCCTTTGTCACAAGGGCACCTACCCCTTTCAGCAGCAGGCCCACATTTTCCCTAGTCTTTCTCTTGTGACTGATGGATTTGAAGAAGCCCTTCTTGTTGTCCTTGACATCCCTTGACAGATTTAATTCTAGATGGGACTTAGCCTTCCTCTTCACATTCCTGCATGCTCGGACAGTGTTCCTGTATTCCTCCCAGGTGGCCTGTCCCTTTTTCCATGTTCCGTATACTTCCTTCTTCTGAGTTTTGCCAGGAGCTCCTTGCTCATCCATGCAGGTCTCCTAAATGCACCAATCTTGAGCTTGGAGGAAGTGGTGCTTGATTATTAACCATCTCTCTTGGACCCCTCCTTCCTTCTAGGGTCCTAACAGAAGGAATTCCTCCAAGTAGGTCCCTTAAGAGGCCAAAGTTTGCTCTCCTGAAGTCCAGGGTTGCAATCCTACTTATTGCCCTGCTTCCTCCACACAGGATCCTGAACTCCACCATCTCATGGTCAATGCAGCCAAGGCTGCTGCCAACCTTTACATCTCCAAGATGTCCTTCTTTGTTAGTACAAGGTCGAGCAGCACACCTCTCCTCATTGCTCATCCACCACCCGTGTCAAAAAGTTGTTGTCAATGTTTTGCAGGAACCTCCTGGACTAGTTTGTGCCTTCAGGGCATGCTATAGATCCCACAGGGTTGAAAGATGCTTCTATAGGCAGCTCACAGCCTCCTACAGGATCTGGAGTAGTAGGGGCCAGCCTATGATGCTCAGCACAGTGGAGCTGGGTGCAGCACTGTGTGAGGGACAGGCTCCATAATGCTCACTGAGGGCTCAAAAAGGCCAGAGTTAATTGTCCAGGCATATCAGGAGCAGAGATGCTCTGCAAGGAGAGGTGAGTCAGCAGCCAAGGATGGCTAAAGCACAGGTAGGGGCTGTGCCCTCACCAGCAAGAGTGCTGTTCTGTTACAGCTGAACAAGGCAAGCAGACCAGGATTCCAACAGTCAGGTGAACATCAAATGTGAGATGGCAAGTCAGGTCTGAGGTGAAGCCAGGAAGTCCCATCTGCCTATAGGTGCTCTCAGGGACTTGTCATCTAAGTACTAATTGGAACCTTCTATTGGAGTAGCTTCATACTCTCTCTCAGCCTTGCTCTTCAAACTAACGTATTGATTAAAGCAAAGTTCTCTTTTATGTCTATGGTGCTTGAAGACTGCTTTATAGATTTTTATTTTTCCCTCCAAGAAAGGGATGTCTTTTCATGCTGAGTTGCAGAACATAGCATCATGATGAACAAAATATCACAGCAAAGTACAAAATATGCATATCTGGCTGTTGCTTCTGTTGCTTTCTCTGACTTTTTTTTTTTTTTTTTACATGGTTCTGTGAGGGTGCATTATCAGAACATAGAAAGTTGTAATCACACCTGCTTTTCTGTGGAGTAATAACATAAATTAACATACTCTGAAGGGCTGCAAATCAGCAGTCAGACCATTTAATTTCAATTGATTATGAATTGGAAATGACTTTACTTTGTCTTTGGGTCTGCTATTCAGATTGTTCTAAAATGGCTGGCTGTAGTGTCATTTAGTATAACTACTTTATTATCTTCCACTGACCCGTAATAAATTTCCATGTTTTTCTGGTCAGCCTAAAAACAAAAACAAAAACAAAAACAAACAAACAAACAAAAAAACTGGCTATTAGCTCTTCATGCTAAAGTAGATTTTCACAGGCTTACTGCTGTACTTTATCTTTGCTTGTTCTGTTGTGGTAAAATTTGGGAAAGAAAAAGAAGCATCTCAAGAAACTTTGGACTTTTAAATTTTAAGTCACCCACAATCCAGTGACACAGTATTTCTCTTGTAATAGATTTTTAATATTAGAAATAATTATATGTAAATAATTACACATGAACAAGATTTATTGCTTGGATGTCTACTAAATATTTTACTAAGTTCCAGCTTTATTTGAATTTATAACCTTATGATGGTGATATTGTGTCTAGCTTCTCTCAAGAGAATAGATGGTCCCAAAGGAGAAAACCTCCTAAAGCTTGTGAAGTCTGGTTAATAGTACAGGTGCTCACAATAGTTTTGTTTTTTTTTTTCCTGTTAGTACCTGTGCTGAAAACAAGAAACGACGATCACTACAATCACTTCTAGTTTCGCTGGATGAATACTCTTTATCCTGTCTTTGATTATATAATATTCTCCACTGTTCTTCAGTGCATGGAGAAGGCTACTCACCTAAGAAAAGACTCCATGGAAATGAGCTGGTTAATGAAGAAAGCTCATTCTATACAAGAATGGTTTTAGTGGCGATTATGATGGTTATAGTACATACTTTGGATCTATTCACTATTCTACTACACATGTTGTGGGTTAATCTCAGTAGGTAGCTCAGCTCCACACAGCTGCTTTCTCACTTTATCCCAGTAGGATAGGGAAGAGAATTGGAAAGGTAAAAGTGATAAAACTCCTTCTTTAAGATAAAGGTAATTTAATAGGTAAAGCAAAAGCTACACAGGCAAGCAAAGCAAAATAAGAAATTCATTCACTACTTGCCATCTGCAGATAGATTTTTAGGCATTTCCAGAAAAGCAGGACTTCACCATGCATAATGTGATGTCTTGTAAAGACAAAAAGCATAACTTCATATGTCACCCCTTCTTTCTCCCAGGTTTTTATTGCATACATCATATAGTATGGAATATTCCTTTGGTTGGTTTAGGTCACATGTCCTGGCTGTGTCCCTTCCCACCTTCTCATACACCCCCCAGCCTCCTCACTGGCAGGGCAGTGTGAGAAACCTTGGTGTTCTGTAAGCACTATTCAGCAACAATTAAACATTGGTGTGTTATCAACACTGTTTTCATCATAAATCCAGAACAGCACCATATGAAAATTAACTTAATCCCAGCCAAAAACTGGACAGTCTCCACCCCTTATTTCATACCATTTACATCATGCTCATTCCTGCACTATCCAATACCTTCTCATTACCCCCCCACCCCCATGCTTTGATTAATACACAGTTATCAATCCCATAGTCTATGGGCCACCTCTGTAAATTGTCCATAAAATGTCTATAAAATGTCCACTGAGTTCATTTAGTCCATGACTTGAGTTCTATCTATTACAGTGGTTGTTCAGGACAGGAGAGGTAGTCTGTTATGTGGAGTTATTGGATACCAACGACAACTCAGGCAGGGTCACTGCTGCACTTGCACTGCTTCTTGTGAGGCTTGTCCTCTGTTTTTTTCAAGTGTTTCCTGCTATAATGTTTCCCATAACATAAAAAACAAATTATGGATTACAACAGTTTAAAGGTATATCCATTACAACTTGTCACTGTTATATATTAAGAACTCATTTGAGCATGAACCTGAGTCAGATCTCCAATGACTAGCTATTAAAAACTAACCTGTTCTATTTAAGATAGGACCTCTTTAGGGTCTATCAGTTATATTACAGTGTTCATATCAGCAGACCTCCTAGGTAATAACATTTGATTTGTTTGTTTCCCAATGGAAAATTTGTTTCACTTTTTTTTTTTT
>VXAA01003764.1:0-13827 GCA_013399115.1 Anseranas semipalmata | reverse complement strand
ATCGCAGTCTACAACTTCCTTGCGAGGGGGAGTGGAGGGCCAGGCGCCGACCTATTCTCCTTAACCACCAGTGACAGAACCCGCGGCAATGGTGTCAAGCTGAGGCAGGGGAGGTTTAGGTTGGACATTAGGAAGAGGTTCTTCACTGAGAGGGTGGTTGCACACTGGAACAGGCTCCCCAGTGAAGTAGTCACTGCACCAAGCCTGTCTGAATTTAAGAGGCGTTTGGACTGTGCACTTAGTCACATGGTCTAAAATTTTGGCTAGACCTGTGCAGTGCCAGGAGTTGGACTCGATGATCCTTATGGGTCCCTTCCAACTCGGGATATTCTGTGATTCTGTGATTCTGTGATTCTGTGACAGGTGGACCCCATCAGCCCCCAATAGACTGGGTTTCTCAAAGAGAGTCCCATGGCCTAAGTAGCCAGATCCCTGGTTGTGGCACCAGCCTTGTAATCATTTGTTGATTCTCCAGATTCGACTGGCCCTTTCAAATCCCCTTCCCTTTGACCAGGACAATTGATGAAAAAACTACTCGCAGGGCTCTGTAGTCCTTCTCAATACTCTTCAGACTGCTCCTTGCAATATCACTGGCCCCACATGAAACAACAGCAGTATAATAGTCAGTGGGCTGTTTGAGGCTTGGTAGTCTCTCAGTGAAATCCCTGATACGAGCCCCTGGTAAGCAACACACCTCTCTTGAGAGTGCATGAGGTCAGCAAATGGTGCCTCCGTACCTCTCAGGGGAGAGCTGCCTACTATCACCTGTTGCCTTTTCTTAGTTGGACTGGTTGTTATACTGGGAGCAGATAGGGCTGGCTTAGTCAGCTCCAGTGTCTCTCCTGACATGATGGGTCTTTCCTCTTCAGTCTGCAGAACCGTGAAGCAGTTCTGCAAATGGCATCTCAGGCTCTGGGGGAAGTCTCTTCCTCCTGCTGGTCCTTGCTGTTGCATGTTTCCATTCTTCTGTGTTATTGCCCCCCCTCCCTTCTGCGCGTGCCAATGGGGAAGTTTTTGGCTGTTTGGCTGTGGGCTGTGAGTCCACCGCAGACTGCGCTTGGAACCAGCTATCTAACTCCTCCTCAGCCTCCCTGATGCTATGCAGCCTTCTCACTGCCTCCTGCAGCTCGGCCACCTGGTGCAGGAGGTCCTCCACCTGGGCACACCTTTTGCAGGCAGGTCTGCCACTTGTCCCTGCCCCAGGAGAAAGGTCTAGGCACTTCCTGCAGTCTGAGACCGGCAGCCTCTCCCTTCAGCAGCTCTCTCTGGGTGGAAGCATCAGCCAGATGGGGTAGATGGTGCAGACCCCCAGCCAGAGCTGCAGCCTTCACTCTCAGACAAGTGCCCACCACTCCACCTTGACAGTCAGGTATGATGAGTGCCCTTGAACAGTGCAGATGGTGACTGAATGGTCCCCAGTTGCTGGGTTATGTGGTCTTCGAGCCTCCCACTCGGCCAGCGGCAAGGCCCTCCTCCCTGCGCGCCCTCCAGCACAAACTGACGTGTCGCGCACCCTGCTCACTGCACTCCCAGGGGCTGCTTTGTGTGCATGGGGCAGAGGCCGCATCAGATGCTCTCAGGAGAGCTGCCAGCCCCTGGTGGGTCTCTGCTGCCATGTCCCCGGATACCTGTGCCTGTACCAGACCTGATGGCCTCAGTGAGTGAATTGCTCCTTTTTTTTTGCCTAAATACCAACTCTTATATGTCCCAGATGCTCTCTGGGTTGAAAAGTATTAAGAATTGAGTCTTTTTCTTGTTCAACTTCTTGCCAGTTATGTAAAATATTGAAATACAAGCAAGAAGAAAAGGACTCTATAACCTAATCGCAACCAGCTGGCAGAGACTCACTGTGCACCTAAACTAGCAAATTAAACAAGTTTAGAACCTTCTTCTGGCAGTGAGATTAGAGAACTGTTACTGAACAGACTATATACATAATGTTAAATTGGCCTGGGTGGCCATATCCAAGTATGTATTAGGAATGATGGTCTGCGGTAACTGCCAAGGTTTATCTGGAAATTATTTAGGGGTGCTAACTGGCTCGGGACAAAACCAGCCCAGGACTCTTTTTACAATTTAATAGCTATTGTTGGCAAGCTTTGAGTATCCAGGAATCTAGTTACATTTCCTCACAGCTGTTTAATTTCCTAATAAAGACATAGTCTCTTGTTCCAGTCCGTATTTCAGTGAGAAATAAAGTATGTTTTATTCAGTATATCTTCTACAAGCTGGAATATGGCATATTCATCCAGGATCCACATTTTTTTGCCTAATTTTTATTTAACTACTTTTTTAATTTCTTCATTTCTATGCTTGTTTCAGGGAAATGAATTAGTGAGACAATTATATTGTAGATTGGGCTTTCAAATTTTGAATTTCAGAAAGAGACCAATACAAAACAAAAAGCAATACTGCAGAGGGAAGGAGGCTTTCTTGGGAAAGAGCTTGCTTTGGGATTATGCACAAACATAAACAGTAAAGTCTAAGTGGCACAATGGTTGAGCAAATTCAAGAAGGTCTTGATCCGCATGCCACAGAGCATCACACTTCTCAAAGAGAAAGGAAGCAGCAATGTGACAGTGGCGGTTTAGAGAGGAGTGGGAGTTCCCTGCAGAGCAGCCTAGGGGCCTGGAAGCCTCTCACAGTTACCTGTGAGATCCTGGGAGCTGCCTCTGAAGCTAGGTCTGAGCACATGGAGATCAGCAGTGCCCGTGCTGTGCTTGTTGGTCCAGACTCCTTGTTGTATTTTCAGTTCAAGTGCAGAGTGTGACCAGCTTGTACCTTGAAACTGTGTATTACCAAGCCTATCCTAACCAAGCCTGATCCAAGAAAACAAACATTTCTCATATAGAGGTTTTTAACATGATAGTGCCTATATTCACACACAAGTAGTCTTGGATGTTCACAGTAAAAAAGTAGTTGCTGGCTTTCCTTATAACACTTCTGTCTGTGCAGATATTGAACACTAGACAGTTTCATTAAGTGACAACTGGGAAGAACAAACCACTGATGTAAATGTGTAAAGGTGGGTAATGTGAAGTTATTCTACTGAGAACCTGACAAAGACTCTCTTTCTTGTAAAGACTGCTGCTGAAAATCATTAGATGAGATAATCACTGGCTTGAGAATGAAAAAAAAAGGACATGATAAAACACATCAAAGCTGGCATTTTGCAGAGGGCAGAAAGGACATATGGCACCACTGAAGGATGATCAGAAATGCTTTTTTTTTCATGCACTGAATTAATTTGAAATTTGTGCTAATGGAACTGAGAGCCCACCTTACTGATACTCTGGTTTTCATTCATGGCAACTAGTCTTCAACAGCTAGTAGAATCTTTCTAAAAGGCAGAAACTTTTTAAAAGGGTCACTTCTGCATTGCATTGTACTTGATTATACAACTTCTGTATGTTTTATCATGTGTTTACAACAGTGATAGTTTTTCCTATTGTTCTTATAACATTGGACATTTTTCACATGGCATGGACTCCCACAGTGAATTAAATATACAGTAATTATGCAGATCAGTCACCCGCAACTGGCTGAAGTTCAGGGAATTGCATTAATGAGAATACACTGTGCAGACATGGGTCACTAGTTATGCAAAATTCTTACCCTCTAAAACACAGAAACAATAGAATTCCTACGTACATTTAGTCACACTCATAATATTACTACTACCAGTAATTATTTTTATGTGCTGTCATGGAAAACTGTCCAAAAATGTTAAAATTTTGAAAAATGAGGGGAAATAAACAGCTGAACTATATGTAATTAATATCCTTATAAAATCAAACAGGATTTGAGAAAATAATTTACAGGATGAAAACTCTATTAAAGTATAAAATGTGCATCTGAAAATGTTCATATTGGAACAACTTGAACAACTTGTTCATATTAGAACAAACTACACAACTAGTATTTTGAAGTGTTGAAAACAAGTGTGTATATATGTATATATGTGTATAATTATTATAAGAAAATATACCAATGATAACTAGATATAGTTATCATTCAATTCTGTTCCTATATCTATTGATAGATATAGCTGATAAAAGCTACACTGTTCTGCAGCGCAGTTGGAGGAGTCACAGTGCAAACTGTTGCCATTCGCAATAGGTCTCCCTCCAACCCTGATGGAGTAGCAGTATTAAACACCAGCCAGCCAGCCAGGCTGGCAGCAAAGTCTTGTGGCATTTTTTTTTTTTTTAAATTGGTTGGAAACAGAAGTGCTGAGGTTNTATATTATTATAATTATAATATATAATATATAATTATATAATATATATGTAATATATAATATAATATATTACTGGTATATGATATATATATATTAATAGATATAGGAATAAATGCACACTCTTTTCATTATTTCTGCATTGTTGTATAATATCTTCCTACAGCATCAGCTGCAATACATACCATAGAATTATAGCTTCAATTGCCTGACAGTTCTCATCTTAACTTCCTTGCTTTTATCATTATTTTAATTTCAAATGGGCTGATTAGGAGAAAGTAAGGTCTAAGCAGATGGCTGTCAGAAATATGCTTACCACCATAATGCAATTGAGAGTTAGCGAACAAGCATTTGCAACTTGGTACAATATAAAATATTCCCACATTAAAATCCTAAAAGAAATCAAAGTTGGAGCATATTTTATAATTCACTCTTTAATGTTTATATTTTAGAAATATCAAGTGCATAAAAACACATGCAAAGGAATATGCCAAAACCTGCAACTAAAATAAATGCTAAGATGAAATAGACACAGAAGCTTCAGATCATACATGAACTTTCCAATTAACTTTCTAAACAACCTGGAAAGATTGATTCTGCAGAATCAAAAGCAGTAAGATTAATTAGATTAAAAATAACAAAAGAATATTAAGCCAAACACCAGGCAAATTGATGTTTGATTTGTAAGTGCTTTCTGCCAACACACTGCAGTCTTTTCTTGTGACGTTCCCAGTATTCTTATTGAGTGAGTGATTCAATTATCAAAGAAACAAACCTGAATTTATGCAGATAATTAGCATGTTTTGAACTCAGCTGAAGTAGTCATGCACACTTGTAGGACTTCTAGGAGGAAAAACAAAAGTACAAAGAAAAAGATAAGAAACTATCATTATTATTTCAAAAGGATGCGAGTCCAAATCTGGTTAAATAAGACTATCAAGTACATTCTAAAGCCCTCATAGTAGGTCTCCAACAGAGCAGAAGATGCCAGCTTCTATTCTCATTTATTACAAATACAAATGGTGACTAAGTGAATGCCATATATTGGACACAAAAGTGTAGTTGATTTGTTACTTAAAAATCCCTTCTCTAAACTGTGATATTTTGGTGGACCCAGTCACAAGTGTATGTAGAATATCTTTTCTGCCTCATCTACTACTTGTACAGTTGCTCTGTGCTTCTCAGTATTGCTGACTAGGTTGAATTTTACAGATGGGACAGATGAGTAGGAATGATCATGACATTGGAAAAGTGAAGATTGGGCTTTGAGTAAGCAAAAAAATCTTGTAAGATTAATGGCATTTCCAGATGATTCTAATACAACACGTTTTGATTGGTTTTGGATGCATGTGGGAGTGAGGGGTGTCAGTGATTATAAGGATCTTTTTTCCATACATCTTTCCTAGCCTTTCTGCAGAGACTACTTTCTCTCTTCAACCTACTCTCTACTCTCTTTAAAGAAGTTTTTTTTCCATGTCAGAAACAGCCCCTGAATATTTTTGTGAGTCCTGTAGAAGATGGATTAGTGCTGCTTCTTGTCTAACACAAGAAGGAAAGGGAAACCAGGAGAGAAGGGCTGAGAGATTTCAGAGTTTTCTGTTTTGCCTTCCCCAGTGGTGACGGTGAGATGGGGCAGGAGAAATAGAGGACATGCACAAACATAAGGTCTTTTCCTCAGCAGAAAGCAATAGCCTGCGTAAATAGAAGGGGGAAGAAAGGGTTCAGTCTAAGGAATCCCAATCTTCTCAACCACAAGTAAAATAAGTAGCTGCTTGTGTAAACAATAGACAGTTTTTGTCCTGGTTTGAGTCAGATATACTTATTTCTTATGTATCATGACTCCCTTCTGAATATTCCTTCTCTCTCCCTCACTTATCTCCAAAGCAAAGTCAATATTACTCACTGATTCCTAAAAGTTGCCTATATCCAGAAAATAGCTTCTACAAAAGCCTCAGCTGGAACATTTTTCCTTTGGTGACAGTTTCTTTGAATGACATTTCAATTTGCAGCTTTAGGATACCATTATTGCTTTTTCAGCCTAAATTTCAATCAGTAACATGTGCATAAGGAAGAGTTGGTTTGGTTTGGTTTGGTTTGTTTGTTTTGTTTTGTTTTGTTTTGTTTTGTTTTCCTGTATGTAAAGAAATAATGTACTCAAGGGCTTCTTGTGCTTTGAAGTCTTGAAAAGACAGAAGGGCTGTGGGTTTAGCAGGTTGAGGTTTTATTGTTGTTTTTGTTTGTTTGTTTGTTTGTTTTCACTACCATACTGGAGAATCCAGGCACAGAGAGACTGAAAGTAAGGTTGTGGAGGAAAAGAAAGGAAAACTCTATGCAGAGCAGATTTGTTAAACCTAGAATTAGGTCTGCTGAAGGGAGGAGCAACACTGGTAATGGCCTGTACAGAAGGTTAGGATAAATGTGTGGAGCCAGCCTGGTAGTTAGAGCTATATGAAAGTCTTTTGAGCAGTCCTGCTGTCACCATAATGAAGAGTGTTCTGCAAGTAATGAGGCAAAGCTTGTGTGGAATATTCATGTATGATCAGACCTTGCATACTGTCACTCTCTCAGAGGTGAGTTCAAAGTGCTCACACCCCTCATGATTAAACTAGAAAGATATGTCATTATCATGAAATATGTATGGATTTAACTTGTGGGTTTGCTTTTTTTTTTTTTCAATTTTTTTTTTTTAAACTTCTTGCATTTGTGTCAGTTACAAAAAGTTATGAGTGCCATTTTTATTTTAATATACTTAAAATTCCATGTCTTAGCATGATTTCATTGTCCTATATGCTTTGCTAATAAAAAGGTGATGTCTTATTTGTAAAACTTCATAGAGTAATGGCCAGATTTCATCTATAAATGAGTCTAGTAATAAGTAAATTCAAAATGAATAGTGGTGGCAAAATTTGGATCAGAAAGGCATAAAGACTGTGGATGTTTTCATTTCTTCTCCCACTGTGTACAGTTTATTTCTGTGGATGGTTACCTAGGAAATGGCTGTAGGATGGAATTTGTTTAACTGTGTTATCAGATTGATTGTCGGAGTTTTGGGCAGGGTTATAAGTAGTGAAAAAAAATAGTGAGAATACTATTTTTCAATATCAGTGGTGACAAAAAAGTAAAGATATAAATATATTTATTTTATTAACAATATTAAAGAAACTATACTAGAACAAACCTTTAGTCATTTTACTTTCAAAAATCTTTCTTGGAAATAAATTATATACTCATGGTTTAATTTAGCTTGAGTAAGTAGAAAAATGCTTTCCATTGCTAAAATAATACTGCAGCATGAAAGAATACTTTGTGGCTCATCTAAGTCCATTGAACATTTGTACCCTGTCATTTCTTCCTCTTGCAAATACTTGTCTAAAGGCTTTATGTATATGCTCATAGTTGGAAGTTCTGTATCAGTGCTTGTTGTCCATTCTGTCCATTAATTACCTTCTGACTAAACAGTCTGTCCCAAATTCCTCTGTGCAGTTTCATTTATTTTCCAAAGATGATATAACATCCAACTTTTTAACATATTGACCTCTAGAGTACTTTTGTAACATATTTCTCATTTCACAGTCTTTAAGTCTTATTAAATCTATGTTACTTTTTCCCAAGATCTCTTTTCATGCTTGTTGACCACTTAAATGAATGCCCATAATGACTACTAAACATATTCTGAATATGAAATGTTAGATTCTCAGCAGTTTTGCACTATATGGTAATCATTTATACCTGTATAATGTGAGCATAAACTACTAAATAAATCTGAATCATTTTATACCCACTTAACACAGGTATGGTTGACAATAAATAGTGCAAGGTAGTGGAAATTTCAGTGATAGACATGCAATTATATATATATATATATATATATATATATAAAATCAATGAAAAACTTCCAAATTACAATCATAGCATAAACAAAATAAACAAAATCGATAAACCTGAAACTACCCTTCACGGTCCTTTAAAGTGCTAAGAAGAGACGCCTACATCATTCTTTGAATGTCAGAAAACCTGAGCTATATTATATAATTAAATAGTGTTTTCCAGAACCAAGGGTACAATATTGCAAATTCTTTTTAGCTCTGACAAAATTGAGGTTGGTTAGGTTGAAGGTCACACTAGATTTTAATCGTTGCTGTTTATTAAAGAAGGAGATTTCCTAGTTGCCATGGAACTACAAACCTAAGCAGAATAACCAGAAGATATTGATTTATGCCGCAAAATTAAAAGTAAGACAGATAATTTTAGAAAATAATAATAATAATAATAAATTGTTATTCTTGTGTGACAAACAGAAAAACAACTGTTTCTATCCTAGTTGTGCGATTTTCCCTTTTTAAGTATTCTGTGATTAAGTAAACGTTTTCACTAAAAATATTACAGACACAAAAAACTGAAAATATGAGACAGAAAATAAAAATAATTAATACATCGATAAATAAAACAGCAATAAGCAGTTTGTGCTGCAAATTCCTGTTGGTAATTCAGTAAGAAACTCTGTTTTGAAATAATGTTGAAACTACCAAAAGATATTCTGTATGCACATTGGAGCACTGCAGAATTTCAAGGATCTGACTCAGAATTTAGCTCTAGCTTGCCATATAGCACACTAAAGTAGATACTGTGGAGAATTTCAAAATTTATTTACTGCAGTTTGGACAGAGACTCTCTAATTTCCACTGGCAAGCAAGAGGCTGCCTGTAGGTGAACTTTCAAATTAATGAAATGACAGGAAATTGATGGTTAAAAAAATAACACAAAAATGAAAACACTGCCTTTTGAGATGGAGGATGATCAGTTTAGGGAAAACTTTACATTCTGCAAATGAGATGTTTAACACCGATTAGCATTTACAGGACACCATATATGTGAACAATTTCTGCAAGAAGTAAAAAGAAAGATAGGTATGGCAAGCCGCCAGCAAGCTGAAAAGATGGAGCAGTACAGAGGCAAGATTACTAAAATACCAACTATGAAGAAAGAAAAAGAAGTAGTTTAAAATATATTAAGGGAAGAACAGGACTAGAAGGCAGATAGCAGTGGGCTGGCATAACAACATGAGGTAGGATCAGGCCCAACCTTGGAGTTCCATCTGAAACATAATAATAATAGCATAAGGAGCTGGTTATAAGTGTGACTTCTGTACTAGTTAAACTGTAGCATCTGTGGGACTTGAAATTGAAGAACATGGATACTGAGAAAATAAATAAAATGAAAGAACAGCACTACAGGGCTAAACAGAACCATGAAAAACCCTGGAATTGTGTCTGAGAACAAGGATAAAGCATTGGCATGAAAGCTTTTGATAGCTAAAGCTGTAAGATAAAGGTGTGTTAGAAGAAAAAAAAAATGAAGAAAGAAAATGCAAACAAGTTCAAGGCATGTCCCCATCATCTGACATCATTTGTGTCCTAGTGCTCATTGACAAAATTACCCTTTTTTCCCTAGGCAATTAACTGAATCAATGCACATAAGATGATATTTGTGAGATGTGAATATATCAGATATGCAAAGTGAAGACAGGACACAGTGAAGCCAACGGGACAGTGGAACTGAATTTATTTTTGCATAATAAAACATCTAAAGTCTTCCCCAAAAGCTACTGTGAAGGAATGCTTAGTGTTTTACTTGTCTCTGAAAGAAAACTTGTGCTCCTGTTCTTTAAGCAGGTGACAATTCCTGCACGTTTTGTTATGTTACAAACAAACAAACAAAATAAAACACTTTCATTAAATTTAATTCAGTTTGCACTGTGTGCCTACATAGGAGATCTTTGTGCGAGTGTTCAAGGTGTGTATGGGTTCAAGCAAAAGTAGGGGAGGAGTTTAGTGTCTGTGGCCTAAAGAATGGGAAATTTGAATGATAGTATCTGTGCATGCAAACACTGTGTTAAAGGAATAGACTATTTAGAGTTGTGAGTGGAAGTGGAAGGACCAATAGAGAAGATAAGAGAAAGAACAACCGAAAGGGAGTGTTGAGATGGAAGAACATAACACTAAACTAAGGAAGCAAATAAATTTTTTAATACCAAGATACTAAGTGCAAAAGAGAGCTTGCTAAACAAAAATAGTGGGTCAAGAGAAAAGAAAGATGGTAAAAAATTACATTCTTCAAAATCGAGTTATATGGAGAACAAGGAGGAAGAAAGGATTTCACAGAAGACCTTATTGTCAGAAAAATAGGCAAAAAAAAAAAAAGAAACAACAAACATCATCAAAAGACATACACTATTTTTAATTGGTTGGAAAAAATAGAAATAATGTTGAACTATAAAAGGAGACAACTAAAAATGTTGGATGCTGAAGATTGCCTAAAGCAGCAGAGTGCCCACAGCCAGCTTACACTGTAAAGTTTCAAAATGATTACAATCTGATGTTTGCAAATTTAAGTACAATGACTTTGCAGCACTTATTCCAATTTCTGTGACACAGTATGTGTCTTACAAACAGCAGCCTAATCCTTTGCTGGTTTATCAAGAGCTAAATTTTTTCAGTAAGTTTGTAGGAAAGTACATTTTCAGAACTTCCGCTCTTCTTCAGCATACACAATATCTGACCACAAAATGCATACTATGTCATCTTCTGCTTGCAGTAGTTACAGGGTATTTCAGAATACTTAGAACTGTAGATCTTTGTATTCCATTAACCTGAACAACGTGGAATTTGTTCCCAAACGGTCTGATTACAGAAAGTAGAAGAAGTGAGGACTTGAGCTAACCTTTTTTTCGAACAAAACAAGAAATAGGTGAACATAGTGCCTGGTAGAAAATGAATCCATAACTCCTTGGAAAATGTGCATTTCAAGGGTGATTTATATTTGTCTAGTGACAGAACTAAATTGTAGAAGTCTACATCTGAGTTAGTCTCTCTCGACTCAGTGGAGAGACATAAGCTGTTCTAGGACACAATTCATCTCATCATAAAGTAGCTGGCTAAAACAGATCAGCTGTATTATATTTATTTTATACAATTCCTATTTTATTTTCACAAGGCCTGAGGGGAAGAGTACATATGTTTGTTTGAAGTAAATCCCACCCAGCCCATCTGGCATAGGCCATTCCTACTAGATTCCTGATAAAATAGTGGGGAAGAAAAAATCTCTCTATTTCTTAAATAAAAGACAAACAGTGATAAGACTCCTCTTTCACATCCTGCCTCACTTATTGCCAGGACTATGTCGAAGCAGTTTCTTCTTATCAGGGAAAATGATTGAGACCAGATCAAAATGAAAATGGAAGCCACAGCTGTCAGCTCTCTCCAGATTCTGCCTTTCCACCTGACACACTTATCAAATCACAGAATCACAGAATCACAGAATCACAGAATCACAGAATCACAGAATGGGCGGGGTTGGAAGGGACCTCTGAAGATCATCTAGTCCAACCCTTCTGCCAAGCAGGACCACCTAAAGCACGTTGCACAGGATCACATCCAGGTGGGTTTTGAATATCTCCAGAGAAGGAGACTCCACAGCCTCTCTGGGCAACCCGTTCCAGGCTCTGTCACCCTCACAGTAAAGAAATGTTTTCTCATATTCAGCAGGAACTTCCAGTGTTTCAGTTTGTGCCCGTTGCCTCTTGTCCTGTCACTGGGCACCACTGAAAAGAGTCCGGCCTCACCCTCTTGACACCCTCCCCTCAGATATTTGTAGACATTGATAAGATCCCCTCTCAGCCTTCTCTTCTCCAAGCTAAACAGGCCCAGCTCTCTCAGCCTCTTCTCATATGAGGGATGCTTCAGTCCCCTGATCATTTTTGTAGCCCTCCGCTGGACCTGCTCCAGGAGCTCCATGTCCCTCTTGTGCTGGGGAGCCCAGAACTGGACACAATACTCCAGGTGTGGCCTCACCAGGGCTGAGCAGAGGGGGAGGATCACCTCTCTGAGCCTGCTGGCAACACTCCTCCTAATGCATCCCAGGATACCATTGGCCTTCTTGGCCACAAGGGCGCATTGCTGGCTTATGGTTAACGTGCTGTCCACCAGGACTCCCAGGTCCTTCTCTGCAGGGTTGCTTTCCAGCAGGTCAGCTCCCAACCTGTACTGGTGCATGGGTTTATTCGTCCCTAGGTGCAGGACCCTGCATTTGCCTTTGTTGAACTTCATAAGGTTCCTTACCGTCCAATTCTCCAGCCTGTCTAGGTCTCTCTGAATGGCAGCGCAGCCCTCTGGTGTATCAGCCGCACCTCCCAGTTTTGTGTCATCAGCAAACTTGAAATCTGTTCATTGATTAATTATTTTATCAGGTCCAGTGACAACATCATGTGTTTGATTCATGTACTTACCATGTGCCTTGAAATGCTCTGTCTATTCCCAGGCAGCATGTCCTAATATTAGATTAACTGCGGCTCAGCATCTGTTTCAGTTCCTCTCTCGAGCTTATCCATTACTCAGTACTAGTCAGTTAACAACATGTACAGCTTGGTTCCTTTGCCAGCTAGTGTGTCAGCTCATACTCAACTGTTTGGTCACCATTATATCACAGCTAATATAGCTAAGTTGGTAGTTAATGCACAACTTTAAGTGACAGTCTTGCTTTCTGTGGTACTGCTTAATATTTCATCTTGATTACAGCAGAGAGACCCATCTTCAGCAAAAGAAAACATCAGGTTATTTATTTATTTATTTTATTTTATTTATTTATTTATTTATTTTATTTTATTTTATTTTAGCTCTGTAGGAGAATTTAAGGTCAAGTAAATCCTAAAAAGGAATCAAGGCACTATAAATATTTTTCCTGACTTTCAGTCAGCATGTAAGTTACCTTACATTTTGGCAAATACGTTATAGGAAAAAGAGGAGTCAATGAAGGGCAAGTGCAGAGATTATACTGAAGACACCCATAAAACTACCGTGGCATTTCTGGAAAGAATGCTTCTCATTTTCCACATTGTAACTACAGTGGACCATTTTAGTTTGTTTTGTTGTATTGTTTCTTTTTATTGTCTGTCTTGTTTTTTCTGGGCCACCAGAAAAATATTCTTCTAATGTAGAAGCTTCAATCCACTAATATTTTTTTTCCTTCAAGTACCTTTTCTTTTTCTTCCCAGAATCTTGCATTATTAGATGACAGACATGCTTCTTGGAACATACCATGAACTACAACCTATACACATTTGTAATGGAATAGATTACAATACCTACCTCCAAGTTCTTGTCATACATTGTATATTAAAATCTCATGCAGGCTTTGTGTGTGTTTTGGTTGATCCTTGCTACACTTCAAGGGAACAGTACTGGTCATTACATTTAAACCTCCATGGATAATATTGCTTCACTTCCTGTAATATATACTATTCTGGTAAGGTGATTTCTTTCCCTGTGATAAATTAATATGAGATATAAAGATGATACCATCTGTTTTCTGGGTAGGACAATAAGACCACAGACTATATATATATGTTGTCTTGGTTTGAATGGTTAGAAAAATTATTAGTCAAAAGTCAGTCAAAATGTTTTTGATCAAACACTCCATTTTATTTCTCTTGTTCTTCCATTTAGGGTGGTATTTTCTATTTCATGTATTAATCATAGAATCATAGAATCATTTACATTGCAAAAGACCTAAAGGATCATCCAGTCCAACCTATA
>VXAA01003763.1:77528-91664 GCA_013399115.1 Anseranas semipalmata | reverse complement strand
CTCTACCTTCAGGCCCTAGGGGGACTTCCAGATTCTGGAGTTCCCTGCAACTGTGGGTCTGGGAAGCTCTTTCGGTCTTGGGGAGATCTGTCTGCATGTAGGCATCTGCCAGGGGGTGTCATGGCCCCTCTGAATGGGTTTCGGTCTCAGCCTGGCAGGTGCGGCGAGTGGACACCATTTTTGCTTCAGTATCAGCCTGCTCCTCATCACTACAAGAACAGAGAGTGGCCACCTCCCGCCCTCTCAGTGCGCCCTCCAGCGCAAGGTGCCACGCAAACTGCCGTGTGAGCTGCCGTACCATGCCCTGACTGACGCAACACGCCCTGTTTGCCTGCTCTGTTCACTGCACTCCAGGTCGCTCGCACTCCCCAAGGACTGACTTTGAGCATGCTTTCCACCTTGTAAAATGCACCGAGCTCAGCTTGGAGGGAGAGTGGTATTGCTTTCCCTTCGGGGACTCCTGACCTCACTTCTCCCAACCACTGAAAGCTGCCATTCTCATCAGCAAGGAGAAAGGAAGTAGAGATAACCACTCTTCTGTAATTTTGTAGTGTTCTTTGCATTATTAATCACTCAGAGGAAGTAAATATCTGAACTGTTTCACAGGGACTGAAGTATGTAATGCATGCAAGTAATTCATGCATGTGTTTAGTCTGTCCTAACCTAAACTGTGACAAATGAACACTGATTTCCTTTTTTACCTCTTTGTTAATGTTGTTCACACTGTTATATGAAACTGCTGCATGCTTACAAAATACTATGTTTATGGATTTGACTTAGCTTTTCAGTAGTTTAGTGACATGACACTAGCTGCCTACACATCATCATAAGCATCTTATGCTTAATTAGATGAAAATTTTCACCTTTTGTACTTTACAATAAAGGCAAGTCCTGAATTCTGTAACGGAAGTGGCAGGGTGGCCATACTCTTTCATACACACTTTTCCACAGCCTTTTCCATACATCTAGAAATAAAAATCTGGAGATAATGCTTGTTCAATATACATGTTTCCTCCAAACTAATGGTATCAGCAAGTCAATACTTTGTAAAGTGGAATAGGTGCACAGGCAAAGTTTTTGGTTCTTAGATGTAGGAACAGAGAGAACTATAGTCATAGCATATGTCTCACTGTGTTGAGGGAAACTATTTGTTTTTAATCTTTCCTTTGCCAGGTGGTAGAGGATACTGTTTTTTAACATAAACATGCACCAGTTACTTTTTTACACATGCATGTGCAGAAGAGAAGGTGGAAAGTAGTTGACAACAGGCACTATAGAGAATGGTAAAGATAAACTTTGAGCAGTCAGTCAGGAGGCAGCTAAAGGAATACAGAGCTCTTCAAGGCCAACTCAAGTGGTTGCAGAACCCAGGGATCAGCCTCTGTATTGCTTGTCTGACATCCCAGCACTGGCAAAGGTGAGGGGTAGGAGGGTCTCAGCCAGAGAGGAGAGACTTCTTCCCTGGTGTTGTAGTGGCAGTGTGCAACACCAATCAGAACAGACTTGGAAGAAGGTGAAGTCATGAAAAGATTGGTGTATGAATGTACTGGGTCTGGCTGGGATGGAGTTAACTTTCCCTGCAGCAGCCCATATAGCATTGTACTCTGTGCTTGTAGCTAGAACAGCGCTGGTATCACACCACTGTTTTGGCTACTGCCGAGCAGTGCTGGGACAGCACCAGGACTCTCTCCAGACCCCCCAGAGCCAGTAGGTGGGGGTGGGCAAGAAGTGGGGAGGGGACATCACCAGGGCAGCTGACCTAAACCAACCAAAGGGATATTCCATATGATATGATGTCTGACTCAACAATAAAAGCTGGGAAAGGGGAAGGAGAAGGGGGGCTCTCGTTATGAAGACATCTGTCCTCCCAAACAACCGCTACACATATCGAGGCCCTGCTTCCCAGGACATGGCTGAAAATCGCTGATGGATGGGAAGTAGCGAATAATTTTTCTTCCCTCTGTGCTTCCATGAGGCCTTTGTTTTTTTTCCCCCTCTTTCTTTTCCCTTTAATTCAATTATCCTTATCTCAACCTATGAGCCTTTTTTTTTTTCTTTCCATCATATTTTCTTCTCCTCCTCTTCTTTTGAGGAGTGGGAGTGAGAGAGAGGTTGTGGTGGAATTCAGCTGCCCAGCAGGATAAAACCACCACAATGAAGTAGAAGAGGGTTGATATGGATACAAGGAGGAAGAATAAAAAGAAACAGCTTCCCTGGTGAAAACCTGTTAATCTAGACAGTGGTTCCATCTCCCAAGTAATGCCTATTCTTCCACTCTCAGAGCACCCAGGGACAAAACGTTCTTTTTTTGACAGACCTTGTGAGATGCAGAGTAAGAGGCTTTGGCATCTGCGCCTTGGATTAGACACCTCTTTCACCCAAAAGGACACAAGGACCAGCATCCCATCACAGACAGCACTGAAACTTCACCATCAATGGCTCTAAGAAAACTTGATTTGAAGAAAGCCTGCACAGCCTCTGCCTTCTCCCCGTATATGACGCTGAACAGCTTTTGAACCCCTTATATGTAGAAGAGCTTCTCCTGGTCTAGCGGTAGAGTTCTGGTCATTGCCAGCCATGACAGAAAACTTAATTATTTCTTTTTTTAGTGGAACTAAGCCAAGTTCCCAGGCTAGTGAGGACTTGCCATGAGAGGGTGTGAAATCTGCCATTAGCAGCATCTGAGCGTGGGGGGGCAGGAAAGGACAGCTCAGAGACAGGGACCAAGTTTCTATCCCTGCTTTCAAGAAGCTCTCTCCCAAGCTCTATTCAATAACTATTCAGCTGCAGCATTTGTACTGTGTCCCTAAGGATCCATACAGTACCCAGAGCCCCTGCCCAGTACTCCTGGGAAAATGTTGGGGTGCATAGGAGTGCAGTGCAACACACCAGGGCACACTGGGATGCATTGGGAGTACTGGTACACTCTGGGATGCACCAGAATGCCCTGGGTAGTGGAGGGGAAGGGAAAGGTCTGGGACCTGCAGACCCAGAAGTGGTGTTTAGTGCCTACCAGAGCTCTCTTCTCTCACACAGTTTGACCAGTGGAAGGAGAGACATCATGAGATCTCATGGGGCATCAGAGCATCTCTGAGTCTCAGCTGGGGTTATGGGAGACCAAATTCCCCTCCAGTTGCCCAGACTCACACACTCCCCTTCCAAAGTCCACCACACTGCTCACCAGCACAGCAAAATTTTGGCTGCCAAGGGATCAGCATCTCCCTGGTCCTAGGGAATAAGTACCATGGGGCAGTCTGGACTAGGGTATGGGGTGGGGGAACACAGGTGTCCCCATAACCTTCTGCCACAGAGTTCCATCCTGATCTGTCTCTACATTGTGCCCCCTCCCCCCTGTGCCCCATGTTGGCTGCCAAATTTCATCTGGGACACGAGTCCCCTCCAAGGAAGGACCAGAGATGGGGATAGCGTGAGGGACCCCAAAGAGTACTGATTTCAGTGACCCCAAGCAAGAGGTTGGAGGTATTCATTGGATGGGATATGGAGAAACCAAAAGGAGGAGCCTTGTGTGGATTTCAAGGGATGGAATTTGGAGACTGACAGAGACTGGATTGACGGTGCTGAAGGGATAAGATTATAGGAGATGAGGTGGGGGGGATTAGACATTCAAATAGAGGGGATCTGGGGACACTAAGTAATATGATTGGTGGGGACTGAAGGCAAAGACTTTGGGGAGACCAAAATGAGGGGACTGGGAGCCCCTTCTCCATCCCCGAAAAAACAGGGGACCCACATGTCTGGGAATCCCCAGTCCCCCCAGGAGGGGACCCAAGCACCTGGGCCCTGCCTAGGAACCCCTGTGTTTCCTGGAGACCCCAGCACCCAGGCCCCGCCTAGGAACCCATCTGTTCCCTAGGGACCCAAGCATATGGGTGCTATGGTTTGGGGCCATGGGGTGGTGGTGGGTGTCCCTCATGCTGGTGCTGGCCACCTGGTTCCCTGGAGACCCAGGCGTCCAGCCAGTGGGATCTGGACTGTGGCAGTGGGTAGTCCTGGTGCCCTGGCTTCCTAGAGTGCGCCCCTGCCTGCTCTGCTTTGGGCCCCCTGTTCAGTGGACCCGGCTCTGCCACGAGATTACCAGGACCTCCCTCAAGGACCCCCAACACCAACACTGTCTGGAGGCGCTTGCCCAGGCTGCTGTGCCACTTACCCCTGTCACTGTAGGTGTGTGGTGGGACCCCAGGGGCACCCACCCCAATGGGACCCTTGACCAGGTACCCCATCCTGACTGAGACCCTAGGAACCACCATCTCAGTGGGACCCCCACCCTGACCAGGACCCCAGAGCCCTCTGGGGGCCCCCCCATAAACCAAGGCCCTCACACTGACATTGGTCAGGACCCTGGTTAGCTGGGGACCCCTTTCCTGAGCAGGGACCCCACTCAGACAAGCATCCTGAGGACCCCCAACCATGCCAAGGTCTCCCCAGTCCTGACCTGGACCCCCATGGACCATCCCCAGACACTCCTCAACCCTGTCTGGCACTCCCCCAGCTATGACCTGGACCCCACGTATCTCTGGGAATCCCTGCCTTTCCTGGAACACTGGGGATCACCCAGCACTGACCAGGGATGCAGTAGGGACTTCCAGCAACTCCCAGCCCTACTCAAGAGCTTGGGTATCCTCAGGGATACCTGGCCCTTCCCAGAACTCCTAAACCCTGATCAGGACTCCAGGAACCCCCCAGCCCATAGTGGAACTGCCCATCCCTGAACCTCCAGTCCTGACTCTGTAGTGGTCCCACTGCCCTTGTACTGATCCCAGGGTCAGGGCAGCGTGAGGCACTTCGGGAGATCATCATGGATGCCCTGCATTTTCTGGAGAAGCAGAAGGAAATGAGTGAGCAGAGACTTGTGTGGGGATGAGACATGTGAGAGGTTAGGGACGTGGGGGATGGGACTTGGAGGACTTGAATGGGGATCAGGGGGAATATAAGATTTATGGAGGTCTGGAGTGGTGTGAGGGGATATCTGGGGGAATCCTGAGGGTATATGGGCTTCGGGGTATTGAGAGTCTGGGGTTTTGAGGGAATATTTAGGGATGCTTGGAACTCCAGGATGGGTATATTGGATCTGGGTGTGTTGTACAAGGGATCTGTGGGGTTGGAGGTGGAGGGGTGTGGGGTTGAGGTTGGGAGATCTGGGGGGAGGGGTGAGTATTTTCTCACCTGGACATCTGGGAGCCCCCAGAGCCTTTTGAGGTGTCTCTGCAGGAAGCCATCAGTATAATTTGGGTGAAGCTGAGCCAGCTGGAGGAAGGTATGGGCCCAGGAGGGACGCCCACCCAGGACTCCCACCCGGGTGAACCTTGGGACTCTCACCCCAGCTTCCCCACTCCAGGGACTGACACAGAAACACTCTCCTCCCCCATATATTGATACCCAAGGGACCCCCCCATCCTGGGCACCCCCTTCCTGGAGATTCCTCCAGGGTTGCCATACCAGGGCTGGACAAGGGCTGAGCCCTGACAGCTCATCACAGGAATATGGAACCCTAATGATGCCCAGTTTAACTATGCTTCCCCCCACCAGCTCCAGCCTGCATCCCCCCCTGCGGTGAGTGCCTATCCCTCTGTCTTGCCATCCCCTTTCCCCTATTACACCTCCCATCCCCCTGGGACCACCAAGCATCTCCCTCCCAGGGTACCAGCCAGCTGCCCGCATCTTCCAGTGTGCAACCTGCCGCCTCGTGGACTGCCAGTTCCCCCTGGACTGCCCAGGTAGGAGGCCATGGGCACCCCAGACATCCAGGCTGGGCTAAGAACTAGCCCAGAGCTGGGTGCCTCAAGGGACCCAGGGACAACCCTCCTTTCTCACAGGTGGGCATGCCTGCTAGGCCCATCATGAGCGCATGAGAGTGTGCCAGGATGTGTGCCTGCCATGCCCACTGTGTGGGCATGAGCATGTGCAGTCTTACAGGAGTGCAATCATTTCTGTGAGTACATGAGCACGTGTGAGCTAACATGCCTGCCAATGCTCCCAGTTCAGGATGTGTGGGCCCATGAGGATGAAGCCATCACGCTGCACTGTGATGTGCCCTTTGCTGTCCCTCCAGACCTGCCCGTTACCTGGATGTTTGCCAAGGATGTGAGTAGCTTATGCATGTGCAACAGTGTGCATAGACATTCATGAGAGGACTGGGCATGGGTAGCAAGGCCACTTGTGTGCTTGGCATGAGGATTATCAATAGATGGAAGCATTGCTTATACAATAGATATAAATGTACTATAAGTAGCATGTGTGAGAGTGCATGCAGGATGGAAGCAAGCTAGCACCCATATGAAGGCTGAGTGTGAGCAGGAGGTGAGTCACTTGTGTGTGCAGATTCCTGTGCACTTGTGTGAAGGTAGTGACTCATGCACATGCTGTGCTTGTGCATTCCTGTGTGGTACACACAAAGGCACAAGGAGCATGTGGGGGACATGCATGAGGCAAAGGGCACAAGGAGCATGAGAGGGGGCACAACAAGCCTGCACATGACACAGGTGCCTTTGCACAGCACACATGCTGTTGCATGTACCCAGTGGACCAGGCAACGCTGACATGTTCCCCCATGCCCCAGATACGCACACAAGACCTAGCACTGTTTGAGGAACTGCAGGGAAGTTTGGGGGAACCTCCCAGCCTGACCGTCCAGGACCCCACTCTGGGAACCATCGCCTGTCGCCTGGGGGACCCCTCTGAGACCCTGGCTCGCAAGTACTTCTACCTCAATGGTGCGCACAGAAACCAGGGTCCCCCAGGGGTAGTGAGCAGTGTGGGATGGAGCAGGATCACCCCCCCCAGACAACTGGGTCCACAGGAGAGGAAGGGGGTGGGGGGTGAGCAGGGTGCCTGGACACTTGGGCCCGTGGTAGAGAGGTTGGTGTGGAGCACCAGAGGTTGGTGTTCCCTGATGTCTGGCTCCTCTTGGGGCAATGAGGCACATACGTGGAGTGGGGCAGGAATCCCCCAGATGCCTGGGTCCCTTGGGGCCTTGAGGTCTGTGGCTGGAGCAGGGACTGCCAGGGCATTTGGTTCATGGGGAGGAGTTCCCCGTGACCCTAGGTGCCTGCATCCCCACAGTATCAGGGGGAAGCGTGGAGGCAGAGCAGGGACTCCAGGCCCAGTTCAGAGCTGTGCTGCGCTGGCCCCATGGCAGGACCCCCCTGCAGTCCATGGTGTCACTGGAGCTGGGGCTGGCACTTGGCTTCATGGGGCTTGTGCTGCTGCTGGTGTGAGTACTCCTGACCTGATAAACTCAACCCTCAAAATCCCCATGCTTCTGGGGTCCTTCACAGACTATCATGGGATTCCTGAATCCCCCTGAACTCCCAGTCCCTCAGGAATCCCTACAAATGTGAAGGGACTCAGATGTCCAAGAGGGAGCCATAGACTGCTCTGACTCCTAAACTGACAGGGCCTCATATTTTCCCTCGGGACTCCCATCATCCTCAGGCCCGTTCTGGGATTCCTTACTTGCACCCAGCAGTACTCCAGACCACGTTGCTTCCCCAAACTCCTTAATAGTCCCTGAGACCCTGTCACTTTCACCCATTTTCTGCAGCCTCCACCCCCCATAGTCCCTTTGGGGGCCACCAGTTATATTCAGTTGACTCGGTTGCCCCCAAGGCCCCCCAAGGCCCCCTTTCACTCTTAGATGCCTNCCCACCCCCTGCTCCTTCTCCATTCTTCCTTCCTCCTCCCAGGACCTCCTGGCGATGCTTCCGAACACCTCCAGAGCCTCCCAGACCCCTGTGACTTCCAAGCATCCCACAGACCCAGACACTAGGGAACCCAAGAGGAGTTCAGATTCACTTGGATTTACACTAGAGGATCTTGACACATGGATCCAGTCCTGAGGACCAAAATATTTGCAGTTGCTCTTCTTGCACTGGGACTCATGGGTCCCTCCCCTAACGATTTGCCTGTATGGATTGGTAGAGAACTTGACTTTGCTTTTGTTACAAAATTATAATCATAATTTCTTACCTATTTCTGGGATAGAGAAATCTCTGGGGTAGGAGAAGATGGCTCAGCCCTGTAGGAGACCACAGAGACAGGAGTAGCTGTGAGCCTCACCCCAAGTGAACCATGTACCATGTTCCTGCCCTGCCCCAGGAGAGCCATGAGCCAGAGGACCCTGGGCTACAAGTGCTGGCATGGGGGGGCTGTGCTGTCCCGTCCCCTGAAGAAAGAAATGTTTAAAGGAGCGAAGGAGCTCAGACTCTGGGAAGGGAGCGCTGGGTGTGATTGGGGTGTCTTAGAACACAGGCCTGGAGACAGCCCAACACAGGGAAGGAGCAGACATACTTCCTTGTTCACCTCAGAAGTGTTACTACTGCTCATCACAGGTACTGTCAGGGAATTTAATCCACTAAGGCTGTTCCAAAATGACATTAAGTCATGTCTTGTCCTCTGCACGGAAAAACACTTGTGCAAAGGCATGTAAATATGCTTGCGGTTTGGCAAGTACAGTCGTAGGTGCAGTAATTGGAATCCTAAATTCATTTGATATTAAAGCTTTTGCATAGCATAAGCCAATTAGGGGGAATTTTGAATCGTATACAAAGTAGATCAGTTACAAAGTTTAGATTATCATCTAATGCAGTGACAATGATAAATACCTGGGATAGTCTACTGTGGCATGTAGTGAAAGCAACAGCCAAGTTAACAAAGAATACATTTGAGGTATGAGATCGAACAATATCTCTGACTATCTACTGCTCTTATACTCAACTGTTAGCAACTGAAACTGTGAATTGCTTGTGAGATGTTTTTTCTAAAGGATTAATGTATTTTTTAAGGGGAATTCAACAGAGAGATCCTATATTACTAGCACTAACAGATGAGTGGTAGCAGTTTTCATCTTGGGGATGGGATGGGTCTTCAATGTCAGGCTAGTGGTTTGGAGGTGTAGGGCATGAAGAATGGGCTATAAAACCTTCTGTCAGCTTACCAAAAGTTTGGGAGAAGTCTTTGTGGGAACCTGGCTGCAGGGATAATGGTGTAACGCAGAGACCCCAGTTTGTACCCAGGCAATCCAATGACTTGATAGCTGAAGCAGGTCAGATCCAAAGGGTTAAACAGTACAACTTGCCAAGCCATGCCTGAAGGTGAATCAGGAAGGAGCTTTGAGCAGTAAGGAAGAGTGGATAGGCTTAGTCAGCAGTGTCAAACACTTCTGAATCAATTGGACAGTCTCTCACGCCAGCTCAGGGATTGCAACACATGATGGACATGGGATAGGAATGCATGATCATACAACTCTCCTTCTAAACTTACACAAGAATATTTGCTTGGCAACTCACTGTACCACTCCGTGAGTAACAGCTCAGACTGGTCCACCAACCCATAAAACTCATCCATCTTGGCCCAAAAAGGGGACAGAATGACTGTATCTTCAGGGACATCTTACTGTGGAGTACTTCCAGGGATGCCAGGGACCAGATTTGCATGGCCAGGGCCAAATGTTCAGCACCTGACTCCCCCAGCTACTGGCAAACAACACTACTATCAGCAAGGAAAGGGGAAGTAGAGAGAAACATTTTTCTGTAACTTTATAGTGTTCTTGTAATTATTCATCAGTCTTTGACAGAGGTGAATCTGAGAAAAACCTCGCCAGAATAACTTGAGACGCCAATGAGTTATGTCAAGCAGGTATTCCTTTATTGCAACGGCACCAGATACATGGGGGATAGATCCACCAAACATGTACCACGTGGGGAGGAACAGATACCCCTTTTATAGGCATGATACACATATTCATAAACTTGTTAGCATACTATCCCACCCCCTCTGCACATGTGCTCTGGGCACAGAAGTTTCTAGACTTAGGTGTTCCATATTTATACGTCATTAACATACTACCCGCCCCCTTTGCACATATGCCTGGAAAGGGTGAGGGCCTTTCGGGTGGTCATCGATGAAGGCTTCCACGTCTTCCTCGCCGTGCACTTTCGACCTTTCCGCGGGGTGGCAGCCCTTACTGGCTCTTCTCGTTCGGTTGCCATGGCAGCCCGGTTGCACATGCGCGGAAGGCCTTTGTTGTTGCTACGGCACGTTGCAAGCTGGGCCCCCAAGCCCGCGCTTTTCAGACAACCAATCAGAAAGGAACAACACAGAAAACTGCCCCAAGAACACCACAAGAAAACTTTTCCCCGAATCACTATGATTCTAACTGGAATTTATCCTGTTGAACTTTTTTTCTCCTGCAATGCTTTCAGGAGACTGTTGTCTCTCGTTCTTTTGCTCTCCACCTCTGCAAGTCATCTGTCTTCCGCATAAACCCTTTTTTCATCTACATGTCCGAGTTAAGTGAATCTAGATTTTTATATTTTCTAGTTAGATCTAGATGATACATTTTTTTGCTCTATTGCAAGAGGAGCGTGGAGGGAGAAGTCACTCTGGATTGTTTGACTACAAAAACTTGGAAAATATGCAGTAACAACTATGAGGGATGTTACTAGTGCTTCCCTGCCTGTTCATAAGGAATATGGCAAAAGACATAGGTCACAGGGGTCTCTCAGCAAGAAGTGGAAGAGGTGGCAGCCAGGTGGAAGGCAGTCTTCCTGGGTAAGTGTGATTCCTGTATGGGAACAGTGTAAAAACAGAACCACAAAGATCTAAAAGTCTGTAGTATGCTGGAGACAGAAATTTGTGGCTGTTGGGCCTACATACAGAAATCTATGGGCTTACATACATAAAAAGTGGGTAATGGACAGTGCACAAGCACTCAGAAAAAGAGTTCCATGTTCCTACACTGCATTTCAACAGCTACAGATTTTTTAGATAATATGTCTGTGACAAAACTGCTGAATAATAGGGGAAGAATGCTACATGATTCCTTGAAGAAGATATTAAAAAACCCTTATGACAGCGATCATTGTATCTCCAGTGCTCTGTGTTGCCTTTAAATGCACCTATATTTATGTTATAAAGAACAGCTACCAGAAAGATATGAAAAACCAGGCAGCAAACTCATAAGAGTATGCCAGTGTCCCATTGGTTCTTACGGTCTCAAATAATTGGTAAAAATAATTTCATCATCTGGATTCCCATCTGGATTCCCTCCAAACCAGAGGACACTGGTAGCACAGCAGTCCTGAGCAAGGAGGAAGGACCTTCTTGTCTCACAGTTATTGGGTAACACAGCAGAGCCACCATTTATTCATCCTGGAGGCTGCATCTCACATTTCTGATAAAAAATAATGCTTCCCATTAAGAACTCATTATATTTTTGTCATGCTTGCCTATTTCTTGTGCTGTTAAGAAGTGGACTGGGGAAAAAAGAATTACTGTTTTTCCTCAGATGGACAGCTGTGTGGCTTGAAGGGGCTATAAATACTGATGACAGGAACATACACAAGAAAAGGAGGGTGAGAGGAAGAGGCAGCCACAGGGCATGGGCTTTACCTTGCTCTCAGACCTCTCATGCTTTTTTCCTGTCTCTGCCCCAGGCCACAGGAAGCATGGAAGGGGCTCAACGTGTCACAGAGCAGCTGAAGGCAGAAAGGGAACTGGTTTGCTGCAGCCCCACAACAGAGGACACCAAAGACAGGGACACCAAGGGCACAACCAGTGCAGGACAGGAAGTAGTCTGAGAATCGTGGTAAAATGTTTATGACAAAACACAGGCAGGTTTCTAGTGTGAGGCACAAATTCACAGGCATGCGTCAGGGACACACCACAGTTATGGCTATGCCCACACACCCACAGACAGAGCCTTCATCTCTCCTGTTGGCCTCACATGACCAAAGGATGGCAGAAGCTTCTCAGCCAGCTGCAAGGTAGTAGGACCTCCCTCTTCTCCTCCATGAGAGGGAACGTTCCTGAGTACAACCAGGGCTCTTGTGCTGATGTCTTTGTCAGCATCCTGCAGCTGCTTTGTGATGTCTGGCAGCAGAAACTTCTTTTTCTTGCCCGAATGAAACAGAATTTCCTTTTTTGTGAAGCAAAGAAGGACCACATTGGCAGAAATGCTCTGGTTATTTGGCATCAATTTCCCCTCTGGCTTCCTAACAGGTGGCACAGGAATTATTGCAGCAGCCTCTTGATATGCAGTGATTCCTGGCATGGCCTTGGAGGTGTGGGGCAGTGGGAAGGACGGAAAGAAGAGAGGACAGCCTAGGTTCCTCACCACCTGATTGCTACCCCCTTCTCTGCCAAACATGAATAGGCAGCTTGGTTAGTAACCATCACTGTCTGGACAACTGCCCATGTAGCAACCAGTCCCCTCTGTGGTAGATTTGTTTCCCATCAGGGCTCAGTACCACAGTGCCAGCACTCTGTGGGTACCCACAGTTTGTGCTTAGAGGATGCAGTGCAGAGAGCACAGATCTCCATGCCAGCACAGAGCATGCTGCAGGCCCTTGGTGGCAGAGAGCTGCTGCCTCAGGGCCCAGAAGCATCATGTCATGTTAGCCTGGCCCTGTGCTTGGGCTCATTGTCCTCATGATAACCCATCACCACCACTGAGCCACTCCAAACACCCTCCCTTCACCTGAATGGGCATTCTGGAAAAGATATTGCTTCACAAGAAGTTCTGTTCAATATGAAAGCCACAGTTATCACTTCTCCAGTTTCTGGTCCAAATGCTTCAACAGCTTTTCTGATTTTTTTTTTCCAAGGAACAGCATAATATTGCTTTTAGCTGACTGAAAATAGAATGCCAGTCATACTCAGAAACCACAGAGGGACCCAGGATACCTCTGGACCATATGCAGAAGGCAAAGACAAGGACTGGGAGAATGAAGAAAAGCCCACTGTAGGAGAAGATTAGCTTTGAGACCATCTAAGGAACCTAAAGGTACACAAGTCCATGGGACCTGATGAGATGCATCTGTGGGTCCTAAGGAAACTGGCAGATAAAGTTGCTAAGCCACTGTCCATCATATTTGAGAAGCCGTGGCAGTCAGGTGAAGTCCCTGGTGACTGGAAAAAGGGAAACATCACTCCCATTTTTAAGAAGGGTAGAAAGGAAAGACCTGGAGAACTACAGACCGGTGAGCCTCACCTCTGTGCCTGGCAAGATCATGGAACAGATCCTCCTGGAGGCAATGTCAAGGCACATGCAAAACAAGGAGGTGATCAGAGACAGCCAGCACGGCTTCACCAAGAGCAAATCATGCCTAACAAATCTCGTGGCCTTCTACAATGGGGTTGCAGCATTGGTGGATAGGGGAAGAGCAACTGCTATCATCTACCTGGACTTGCACAAAGCATTTGACACTGTCCTCCATAATATCACATAATATTTTGTCTCTCAATTGGAGAGACATGGATTGGATGGACGGACCGCTCGGTGGGTAAGGAATAGGATAGATGGTCTCAGTCAAAGAGTAGTCACTGGTTCAATATCCAAATGGAGATCAGTGACAAGCGGTGTTCCTCAAGGGTTGGTATTGGGACCAGCGCTGTTTAACATCTTTGTCAGTGACATGGACAGTGGGATTGAGTGCACCCTCAGCAAGTTTGCAGACAACACCAAGCTGTGTGGTATGGTCAACAAGCTGGAGGGAAGGGATGGCATCTGGAGGGACATGGACAGGCTTGAGACGTGGGCCTGTGCGAACCTCATGAAGTTCAACAAGGCCAAGTGCAAGGTCCTGCACCTGTGCCGTGGCAATCCTAAGCACAAAATACAGTCTGGGCAGAGAATGAATTGAGACCAGCTCTGAGGAGAAGAACTTGGGGGTGTTAATGGATAAGAAGCTCAACATCAACTGGCAATGTGCACTTGCAGCCCAGAAAGCCACCGTATCCTGGGCTGCATCAAAAGAAGCATGACCAGCAGGTCAAGGGAGGTGATTCTCCCCCTCTGCTCTGTTCTTGTGAGACTCCACCTGCAGTACTGCATTCAGCTCTGGGGCCCCCAGTATAAGAAGGACGTGGACCTATTAGAGCAAGTCCAGAGGAGGGCCACAAGGATGATCAAAGGGCTAGAGCACCTCTTCTATGAGGACAGCCTGAGGGAGTTGGGGTTGTTCAGCCTAGAAAAGAGAAGGCTCTGGGGAGACCTTATAGCAGTCTTCTGGTACCTAAAGGGGACCTACAAGAAAGTTGGGAGGGACTCTTTGTCAGGGAGTATAGTGATAGGACAAGGAGTAATGGCTTTAAAATAAAAGAGGGTAGATTTAGATT
>VXAA01003763.1:48727-77384 GCA_013399115.1 Anseranas semipalmata | reverse complement strand
CCGCCCCCTTCTCCTTCCCCTTTCCCAGCTTTTATTGCTGAGTGTGACATCATATGGTATGGAATATTCCTTTGGTCAGTGTAGGTCAGCCACCCTGGCAATGTCCCCTCCCCACTTCTTGCCCACCCGGAGGCTTTGGAGGGTCTGGAGAGAGTCTCGGTGCTGTGCCAGCACTGCTTTGCAACAGACAAAACATTGGTATGTTACCAGTGCTATTCTAGCTACAAGTGCAGAGCACAACGCTGTATGGGCTGCTGCAGGGAAAGTTAACGCCATCGCAGCTAGAGCAAGTACAGTGAGGCACTGGAACTGGTTGCCCAGAGAAGTTGTGTATGCCCCATCCCTGGAAGTGTTCAAGGCCAGGTTGGATGGGGCTTTGAGCAACCCAGTCCAGTGGAAGGTGCCTCTGCAGGGGGATGTGTAATTAAATGATCTTTAAGGTCCCTTCCAACCCAAACCATTCTATGATTCTCTTTTCCTTCCCTTTAATACCTTTTGCGGCTGTTGCCACCTCTTTGCTGAAAGCAGAGGTGGTAGTAAGGACATCTGCCTAGTGAGAGAGCAGCAGACAGCAGGCACAGATATGTTGAGCTTCTGCAAAGTGTCCAATAACACAAAACCAGCTTCTGGTAGACTGGGGAAGTATTTGAGGACCGCTTGTATGATGCGTTGAAATCTAGGAATCCCCAGGACTTGTGGGTGCTGATACACAAGCAGAAGAGCATAAGTCAGGAGCTGTGGGCTTCATAAGGTGGAAGAAACCCACCCTTGGTGTGGGAGTGCAGGGACCTCTTCCCAAGTGCTAGAGCAGAGAGGGACACCCCATCTGTCACCCACATAGTCAGCAGTGCATGGCAGGACCTGCGCCACCCAGGCAGGAGGTGCCTGTACTCAGGATCCTGAGCACATCCCCCCCTCCAGGAGGTTGTTGTCTGAGTTAAGGAGTTTAGCTGGTGAGTCTGCAGGTAATACTATGTATGAAGATTTACTACTCAGGCGCTGCTAATCTTTGCCACCTGCTGGGGACAAAGCCAACAGATACCAGGCATCTGGCAGCAGCAGTACCCTTATGCTGGGCTGGCTCTAGAAGCCTGTCCTCCAGGACCCTGACTTCTTATTCCATGTTCTGGAGCCATTTTTGTGGGGGACCTCAACTATACAGCAGCTGCTGAGACAGCCTTGCTGCAGCTCTGGCACATAAGCCATCAGCTGCCAAGCACAAATTCCATTTCCCAAGACTGGCCAAAGGGACTGACCCAGGGGAGCAGTCCCTCATGGCTCACTACAGGTTAGGACTGGCTGAGGCTCTCCATGATGAGCCAGGCAGAGTGGACCCTCCCAAGAGACTGGGGCAGCTCTCAGGCCTGGCTATCACTCTAGAGAGGAGGATGGCAGTGCTTCAGAGGGTGTACTTGCAACCGCAGAGGTGCTCTGTCATGCTCTGCACCATCTCCCTTGCCAACCAAAGCAGAGAAATCCACAGCTACCAGCCCACATTCCTTACCCCAAAAGCAAAGACACAGATGGAAACAGGGAACATGTTTTTATTATTTATGTTTATATTATGTTTTTCTTATATGATTTACTGTGAATAAGCAGGAAATCAAGCAAAAGCAGCAGAAGATTTGCACAAATATGGAAGGAGTACCTGCCTGAAACCAGACATACAAAGGAAGTATACAAGAGTAGGAAAGGGTTAGTGATGCAGGAGGAATAAAGAGATGCTAATCAACTATTTGAGGATGGCATTAGAAAAGCCAAAGCTGGCTTGGAGTTGAATCTGGCAAGGGATAGGAAGGGCAGCAAGAAAGATTTCTACAGTACGTGAACAGAAAAAGGAAGACTAGAGAAAATGTGGGCCTGCTGCTGAACAAGGCAGCAGCTCCGGTTACCCAGGACATGGAAAAGGCCAAGGTATTCAATGACTTCTTCACTTCTGTTCTTACTTGTAAGACAGCCCTTCAGGAATCCCAAGTCCCAGAGACAAGGGAAAAAGACTGGAGCAAGGAAGATTCACCCTTGGTGGAAAAGGATCAGATCAGGGAATACTTAAGCAAACTGGACATAAATAAGTCCATGGGCTGTGATGGAATGTACCCACGAGTGCTGAGGGGGCTGGAAAATGTCATTGCAAGGCCACTCTCAATGAACTTTGATTGATCATAGTGGCTGGGAGAAGTGTCCAAAAACTGGAGGAAAGCAAACATCGATCCTATCTTCAAGATGGGCAAAAAGGAGAACCCGGGGAACTACAAGCTGGTCAGCATCACCTCGATCCCTGGGAAGGTGATGGGGCAGCTAATTCTGGAAAGCATTTCCAGACACATGAAGGACAAGAAAGTCATCACAAATAATTCACTTGCACACACAGGTCTTACCTGGTACTTATACCCTGCAGCACACACACACGCAGGATAGAGTGAGATTATGCAGAGAGATAGCTAAGAAAAGATTTAATAAGAAAATATAAGAAGCTAATACAGACTGTGGTGATCAGGTATAGGGCTCAGCCGGATAAGCATACTGACCAGCCCCGTCTTACATGCAACCAACCCTTTTTTATACTGTTTTCTACCTACCGTTTTTTCTTCGCTGCTCGCCTTCCCTCATGCCCTCTGGCTTACAGTCTTAACAGGTGCAAAGCCCAGGTTGATCCTCTTGGAAGTGGGACCTGTAGTTTCTCAATAATCCATCAATTAGTGTGACTGGGAGGTTTGTTTCTTGTCACTGTCTCCATGTTTGCTTGGTCATGTCTGTGTCTTGGTATATTTTGGTTTCTGACTTTCCCCCTTTCCCCTTCCCAATTGGCAAGGTCTCCAATCAGATAACCTTGCTGGAATAGACATTCTCACACTCTCACACTCTCTCATGCCCTCATCAATTAGTGTGACTGACCAGGTTTGTTCCCCATCTCTGCCTCCCTTATCATTTGTTGGTCAGGTTTGGTTCCTGCCTGTTCTTGCTTATGGCTTCCTTCATTTCTTATTACCCCTTGTTGTAATGAACAAGGTCCTTGACCCAATAGCTTTACAGGAGCAGACACTCTCCTTCTACATACCTTTGCAGATGCATTCCTGAGCAGCCTGCTCTAGCTGACCTTGCTTGAGGAGGGGGTTAGATCAGATGATCTCAAGAGGTCCTTTTGCATCTTGCTATTGCATGCCAACAAGACAGCAAGACAAGCCGTCATATTGCCTTGTTTCCTCAGTGCCAGAAAACACTTTACCCCAATGGAAGCAATGAGGGCCTGGTCAGAGCACACTTATTAAAGTGCCACCTCACAGTACCCCTTACTCTCACCATCCTGGATGGGCACACCCACCTAAACAATCCTCTAGTGGAGTGTGGGACCTCCTGTAGTTTTTTGGCCTCTGAATTTTCCCGGAGCACCCAGACCCTTACCCAACCCACCCCAGCCACTATCACTGTTGTAGATGGGAGGTGAACCCATGGGAGGGCAGTAACCCAAGAGACTTTAGAGTAACCGTGGCACCTGGGCACCCAGAGACTCTATCCTTCTGTCCTAGTTAAGGAAACACAACCCTGTAATTGAATGGTTCTTGAGATCCTTGTGCTTTTGCACATTCAGATCCATCCATTCCCCTCTGTACATGCTCAGAACCCCCACTGCTGCCCTCCATACACCCACATTCTCTCCATTCCTGGGCAGGCTTTCCTCTGTAGTCATCCATCCTGCATGACCGGTCTCCCAAACCCAGTACCCCAGGGACCACAGCTGTCTTGACTAACCAACAGAGACCTCTTAGACAGTGTCTTTCAGCAGGCTCCTTTCAGCTGCCCCTTTGTGGCTCAGGACTGTGTCCCACTGGGGAAGAGAGGGCTCTCCTGCTTTCCTCAGATCACCTCCACCACACCCCTCTGTCTGGTGTCGTGCAGTGCAGACACCACCGGCCACTCCAGACTCTGTCCCACAACAGCCAGTCTCTCTGGGAGTCTTGGGGCTGCTCTGACTTCCTCACTGAGAACTAGGCTGGGCCTGACAAAAGCACATTAAACAAGAACCACCTGACTTGGCAGCACCTTTTCTGCTGCTGTAATGGTAGGGGGCAGGGGCATCCTCAGTGTTTGCTTTCCACACTGGATGGTGACTGGCATCCAAGTGTTTATTTACTGAGCAGCACTCTTCAAAGCTCTCAAATACGCTGTTCCCAGCAGAAATTTCATACAAGGAGCTAAGCACTCACAGAAGAGAACATTCCAAGGACTCTTGCTGGCACAGGGATTATTTTCTTTGCAGCTCAGGAAGCTATGTACCAAGAACCACAGTCACGTTCTTCTTGGGTCATGTTTTCTAAGGGCAAAAAGAGAACCCAGTCTTATTTCCTCCTCCAGGAGAAAAGAAGCTGAGAAGGGGTTGGACCCACTCACCCCGCCCACTGCAGAGGGCACTACAAAGGCCGCTGTGAGACCTGCAGCCTCACACCTTTGTGCTTCAGAGGGCATTCCCACACCGACGCCATGGGTGAGTGAGGGACTGGGAAGGGGGGCACTCCTTGCTAGCAATGAGAGGAGCATGGGTAGAGCAGCCCAGCAATAGGGAGAGGCTCTGTGCACTGTTCCTCACACACACTGACGGTGAATGGTGGCACCAGTGCCCACTGAGGGCAGTGCTCACCTGACATCCCTTCTTATACCGTCAGCTTGAGTCCTGCTTTCTGGCTCACCCCAGCCAGTTCCCTGTTCTGGAGGCTAGGACTGTTTCCCTGTGAGAACTTGGCTCAGCCAGTTGTTGGGTGCTTTGCTGCAACTGACACTGTTGCATGCATGGCTCTTTGGGAGCTGGCCAAGGGGAAAAGGCAAGGATACTTACCCCTTGGGCAAAAGAGCCGAGGCCTTTTGGCATGCTCTCCGTCTTGCACAGACCACTCTGATGCTGCCAAGCATACTTGGTGCATTCTTGCATTTCACATGGTCATGTCACACTGTGCAGTGCTAGAGCCATGGGATTTTCCAGCTCTCTGGAGGGAGGGTCACATTTCATCTTTTCTACATCTTTTCTCTTTCTAGTAACCCAGTGCCTTCTACCTCTTGCTTATGTGCTGGTCTTGGCCACCCCAGGTCTCTCCATGCCTACACAAACCCTAAACATCTTCAAGAAAACTCCCTCCAACACTTCGGCAAGTGCTGTGAAGAAAACCAGTACGTAGCATCCCATGGGCATTCCAGTGCTCTCACCAACCCCATTTCAGTTCTTTGGTCTGGGCCAGCCCAGCTGGCACAACCAGTGCTCTGGGACAGTGGAGGCTTGGTAAAGTGACACCTCGGGGAGAGTGTGTGACAGTGCCTCAGATCCAGAAAACTCCTCCATAGTATATACAGGTATGCGGGATGGAGAGAGGCAGCATCAGCCCCAAGCTTTGCTTATTTGAGGAGAGGAGCTCTGTCCATCTGGCAGGACAACCTTAACTGCACTGGGAGGGTGCAATCCTAAACCAAGTGAGTTGAAGGCAAGGGGAGATCACACCAGCCAGTACAGGGTGGATCCAGTGTTGCATGCTCATATACATCCAGCTCTGGGTGGAGGAGCCTTACATCATCCCTAGCCCTAACCCCACTCCAGGATGGAGGATGATGGATGTGAGGAAGAGCACCCAATGCAGGCTGCAGTGCTGTGTGTGTGCATGCACGTACACCATGCAGGCTGATGAAGGCATCTGTGTGCTGGAAGGGGCCATTCTTCTGTTTCCTAAGTCACAGGCAGGGGCAAGGTCCTCTTCACCTCCCTGCCCAGCATGACCCCATTTTAGCCACACAACCTCTTTTTCAGGAGACCCAGAGGTGCCGACCAGTGTCCATATTGGTCTCCTGGCCAGATACCAGCGTAGCCCAGTGGGACTAGGGCCTTTCACTTGGGGCAGCATTCTGTTAGGGAAGAAGAGCGAAGGGCTGAGACCAAACCACTCTCACCTCCAGGCAAGCACATTGACCTCTCTGGACTAGGGCAGCTGAGTATCTCCAGGGTACTCTGTCCATCTGTCCTGCCATAGGGTGAAGCATGGTCTTGTTCTGTCGCACAGGTTTTGTTAAAGCACTCTCTCTCCTGTCCCAGGCTGGCCCAAAGACTGCAGTGAGATTGCCACTGGCAGCTCCAGTGGCATCTACATCATCCAGCCAAAGGGACTCCACCCCATCATGGTGTACTGTGAAATGAATGTGACAGACGGGGGCTGGACGGTCATCCAGAGGAACCGGCACAACACAGAGATCACCTGGGCTGAGTCCTGGAGCACCTACAAATATGGCTTTGGGAACGTGCGCAGCGAATACTGGCTGGGCACCGAGTACATCCATCAGATTGCCAAGCAGAAGGTCTACCAGGTCAGATTTGTCATCTGGGACACCACAAACAACATGAAGTTTGCAGACTACAACCTCTTCAGTGTGGAAGATGAGTCCCATGGATACCGGCTGAGGCTGGGCTCCTACACAGGGACAGCGGGGGATGCCATGGACTCAGACAATCCCAGTAATGTGCACAACAACATGAAATTCTCCACAAAAGACATGGATCAGGACACTTCAAGAAAGAACTGTGCGTCCCGCTCTGGGGGTGGGTGGTGGTACTCGGCGTGTTATTCTGTACGGCTGAATTTCAAGGGTGGGATGACATGGGGTAGCCTGTGCAAAGGAGACTGCAAATCCTCCCTTATCCTCATCAAACCAGCTACTTACCACTAGCATTCTTTCCTCACTGGATGAGGCCAGATCAGTGCTCTGCTGGGCCCCTCCTTAATGGCTGGGGTGCTGGGGGTGAATGGGGGTGTTCCTGTATATCAAAAGCTATTTTCTTTTCCTCTTCTGAAAAGTAGTGATGCTCCCTGCTTTGTCTATGGCCTGTCACCTGTGGTGGGTTTTTGGGATTATTAGTAGAACAACACTTTATAAACACTTCAGTTTCTAAGTATGCTGCTTCTGGGGAGAAAACTGTGCTAAAACCCTCCTGATCCAGCAAAGGCTCATTCTCTTTCTCCTTTTAGGTTATAGATGAAGACCACTGACTTCAGCAGAAAAATATTGTTCATTACTAGGTAACCTGACCTAAGGTGCTCTGAGCCCAGACAGACCAGGTACCCACCATACCTCTGCTGTAGCCTGTGTTCATCCTGCAGAATGAAATTGTTTTCAGAACCTGCACAGACATGTGAAAATGTCCTTCATCTGATGCCTGCTTCTTGCCAGGAGCAGACCTGAAGCTCCTTGTGCAGTAAGAAATAAAAGGGGATTTTTTTCACAAGATTCAAATGGGGAATTAAAGACAAAACTTGCACTTAAAGAAGGGAGTTGAGTTTCAAGGTGGGGATCTTTCAAAAACGGGATGCAGTAACACATGGCCAACAGCAAAAGGTGAGGGTAGGAGGGAAGCACTAGCTCAGCTGAACCATACCCGTGTTGACCTGGAGACCTAAACAGGGCCACCAGGCCAGGCCAGCATCATGCCTTGTCAGGCTTGTGAATGCAGGCCCAGGTCTTGGGAGGTAAATGGGAGAAGGAACAGAGAAGAAAGGGACAATAGCACCATCAGGCCATGAGCTCTGCTTGGTTGGGATAGCCAGGGTAAGGACTGGGAGACTGAAAGATTAAGATTTAAGGCAGCCTGGCATGGCAGTGATCCCAGAAGCTCCAGAGGCCTGAATGAGCTTGGGTCTATATGGGCTTGCTTCAGGGTGGTGACATCTCTGTGGACTGGAGAGTTCAAACAGTGGTAGTGGTACTTGTGATGTGATCCCCTCGTGCTGAGCAGAGGAGAGCGATCCCTTTACTCACCCTTGCTGGATGCACTTTTGCTAATACAGCCTAGGATGCAGTTCACATTCAAGTTTAGCAAGGGCACATTGCTGACTCCTGGCCAAACTGTTGTCCACCAGAAACCCCAAACGCTTTTCTGCCAAGCCTGTCCTATCCAAATAGTTTGTACATCCACACTGGAGTAGAAATTACTTTTTAAACCAGCAGATGTGTCTCTCAGTCCAGAAATGCTACTCTCAAGTCAGTTCAAACTGGGAAGTCTTTCTCAACCAGCACCACCCTCATGCATTCATATTCCCATACATCAGTGCTGCAGGCCCACTGATGACTCCAGGACAGCCAAGGCAGCCTGTGCAGCCACCTCAGAAACACGGTGCTGCCATAGCTCTGGAGGCTGCCCTTGGAACTCACTCAGAGATCTTGGCCTGAGAGTCCAAAGCTGTTCATAGTTCACAGTCACAAACCTTCGCAGAGCTAAGCTTTTCTTTCAAGAGCACAGAAGAACAGTGGCTTCTTTCAGGCCCAAAGTTCAAGCTTCCCTCCATTGCAAAGGAGATCCATAGCCACATTCACCCTCTGCAGTACAATGGGACTGACTTACCCACACCACATGGCCTCCCCTGATGTGCTCAGGGAGCCCACCACCGGCTCCACACCCCACTCTGGGGGGGTCTCTTCCTCTTTGCAACATGGAGCAACCACCCAGCCATGCACAGGGGCAGATCTGGGGCAAGGGTTTTGTGAGATACTGGGCTTTGCTGGCCCTGTTGACTGATCACAGCCTTACAGCCACAGTTCAGTGCACAGTGGCTGGAACAAGCCACTGGAAGCATCCAGAGACCTGAGAACTAAACCACAGACAGAATTAGGTACAATGGCTGTACCTAGCTGTGTACAACAACCACACCAGAGGGACAAAAGTTTATGTTACAGGCTGATGCCGGGGACAGTCAGCAGCCAGAAAAATCGACATCAGGCCTTTTGCCGAGGAACATTCAAGCATTTCAGAAAAAGAGAAACATCAGCACAAAACCTCTGCAAGGCACACCAGCTCTTCACTGGCTCAGCTGGGGAGGAGAATCAGTTCCACAGCTGAGCTGGCCCATCACTGTCTGAGAAAATCATCTTGAAATGAGCAGCCACCATGCTAGCCCTGGGGAACGTGTGCTCTGTACGTTCCAGGGAGATTTGGTATCCCTTGGGCAGGTGTATCTCCTTGCCCAGGAGAGGGTCTGTGAGAACACACATGCATAATACACCCACCTTCCCCCAGGTCCACCACCCTGGGGACTAGAGAGAATGACTCCCTCCCCCTGCACTTATGCACATTGCCGCCGCAGCAGGGATACAGGAGGCAGTGAAGTCTGGCTCCAGGATTTATTATAGCTGATTTCTCCCAGTATGGGTAGCAGAGTTGTGAGGCTGACGGGGCCTGAGGAAGGAGCAGGGCCTGAGCAAAGCAAGGATATAAGGATTGCACAGGGAATGGAATTTGCACTTCTCCCCTTCACCCACCCCAAAGCAGTGCCCATGTCCCACTGCTGGCCAGCTCAGTGGCAGTGGGCAAAGATGTCCATGTGCCCAGGGCTCCCGGAGATTGCTCCCGAGCCCCGGAACTGTGGTGTTTCAGCTGATGATGGTGCGGGAGCTGCGGGCAGTGCAGGACATGCACCAAGACTGGCACAGAGCTGCTGGCAGGCACAGGAACAGGGCACTGGGCTGGGGACAGTGGCATGTTCGCAGCCTCCCGGGAGGCTGGGCCCTCTGGCATGGTTAGCACACATCTGTGGGTTTGACCAGGATGAGGGAGGATGTGCAGTCACCACTATCGCAGAATCCTGGCCAGAGGATGTGTTTCTTGGCATTGAGCAGGACATTCTGGCACCTGTCATACCACCAGCCCCCGTAGCTGCTGGCACAGTTCCCTCTGTACTGGTCCTGGTCCCTGTCAGTTGTGCTGAACTTCATATTGTCGTGTATGCCCCCCTTCTTGGGGTAGTAGCTGGTCAGATAGTCATCCCCATCACCAGAAAAACGGCCCAGCCTCAGTGGGTATCCGCTGGCCTCGCTCTCCACGCTGAAGATATCATACTCAGCGTAATGGGTGACATTGGCTTTATTCCGCACAACAAAGCGGACCTTGTAGGTGCCTTGCTGTGTGAGCAGGTGCAGGTACTCGGTGCCCAGCCAGTGATCACCCTGCACGTTCCCGAAGCCGTACTTGTAGGTGGTCCATGATTGCTTCCATGTGATCTCAGTGTCATAAGAGTTTCTCTGGACAACAGTCCATCCCTTGCCTTCGGTGTCCATGTCGCACCACACCACCCGTGGGGGAGACTTTGCCGGCTGGATGACATACACCCCGCTGGGGCTGGTCTTGCGGAGATGGCTGCAGTCTGTGGGGAACCCTGCAACAGCAGCTGTGGCAAACAGAGAGTAGGGTGGGAAAGAGAAGGGCCATATGAGCCTGTCAGGGCAACAAGGAGCTCCTGGAGAGTGTAAGGAGTCAGCACAAAAAGGGCTGTTTTTAACTGTGGTCTATTCTGTGTAGGTGCTTCCACTCACTCATCCACAGGGAGACTGAAGGCCTCAAAGAGAGTAGCCCTGTGCTCTATTGCTCATGACTCGCTATTTCATTGGGAGCCTGCTGATGCATCTGGCCAAGAAAGGAGGGGGAAAAAATCTTCCAGATGCCAGTCATGTCTTCCAAGCATAGCTGGCCTGCACATTGAGCCCTTGATATATTGAGCTGCTGCTCCTGCAAAGATCAGAAGTGTGCGAAATCCTCTACTGGATGAGGACATGTAACAAAAATTTATGTTTTCCCTGGGGGTCATGGCATTGCAAAAGAAGGCTAAGTTCTACCTTGATCTGATAAAGATCTCTTCCCCCAGCTTGTTGTAATTTATCTGTTAGCAAGACTGATCTGTCATCATTTACTTGCCAAACTAATTTGTCATCTAATTTGTTTTTCTTGTTTTGTGTCTGATGATGGACAATTTGCTGTGGGTTCTTCAGATTCCGCCTGTGAAATTCTGCTTATCTTGGGCACAAAGGTCTTGCATAGAATGTTACCCTCCCTGCAGGGAGGAATGGAATACTCCTAATCAACAAGAGCTACAAAAAACAAACAAACAAAACAAAACAAAAACAAAAAAAAAAAAACCACTGCAGAGCAATCCTGGCAAGTTACAGTGTTTAGGCAGAAACACCTTGGTTTCAGCCTGGAGCCACCAAGGGGTCTAGGATGGTTTGACAGGTATCAGGCTGCTTACCTTACAAGATGTGGTCCAGAGGTTAGTGTGCATGAGGAGTTGTGTTGTGCATCAGCCTGACTGCATGATAGCCTATCTGGCACTTATCAGACCCAAGAGTCTGTGCTGAGCCAAGCAGATGCTTTCCTGCCCTGGTGCCCAGCCACTGCCCCCAGTCTGGTCCATACTCACCACTCCGGGAGCTGGCAGAGGGCACTGCTGGGCCGGCACTCACACAGAGAAGCATCGCCATTAGCACAGGCAGGAGGACGTGGTCCCCGTGGAGCTGGCGTGTCCCAGCCTGGAGCCCTGGGGAGGAAAGGGTCTGGCACCGTCAGCATCCCTGGGCAGACCCCCCAGCCCCTGCCAATTGTCCCCGGGAAGCTCTGACCAGGGAAGGCAGAACCATGGAACCCAGATCCAGAGGATGGGTCCTACTGTACATATACCAGCACCCAAGCAGACAGGAGGAAGTCTTCTGGGCCCACACAGTGACAGGAGCCCAAGCCCTCTGTTGCTGGCTGCCAGCACACCCCTATGCCCTGCACCAGCTCAGTACTGGGGGAGATGTCAATCATGCCTGGGGAAAGACCCTTGTGCAGCCACAAGTGCCGCATGCATAGATCAGGAAGGGAAAGAATAAGGTTGAAATTTAGGGCTCCACACTAGTCTTCCCTGACAGAACAGGGGAATACAGGACATAGGTAGCCTGGGAAAAGCATAAGCTGGCACCATGGAGGTATGTTGTCTGGTGCTTTGGTTTTGTATCCCTTCTGCTGCCATGATGCCTGGCCGTGCATCACCCAGGCAAGATTGCTGTCCTGCCAGTCATCTTGAGCCTTTGTATACTCACCCCGTACAGGTCTCATTTGAGCCCAGCACCACATCTGAATGCAATGTGCCTCTGGGAAGATAACTCACCCATCACAACAGAACAGCTGAGCAGAGAGCGGGAACTCAGTGGTGCACCCTCCCATGCCAAGCTTTGCACGGTGACTTTATAGGCACTGCAGACACCCACGTGTGTTCACAGTTGTTATTTGTAGAGGTACTAGGAGACACTTGCAGACTGTGACTCAAGCAGCTTTCAGATCCCATGACAGCACAATTAAGCCCCCTGGAGGGAGGGAGTCATTGCCCTTCCATCCAGAGAAGTACAAAATAATCCCCTCCATGAGGAGAGATTTCGGTTATTGACTCTGCCAGCTATACAAACACTACATGTGAATTGCCCACTTGGAGCAATTTCTGGAGAGCCATGATCAAACTGAAGTGGAGAGACCCAGCTTTTTAAGGACATACACACACAAACTAGCGAGGGAGGAGAGGTTAGGTTTCGTATTTTTCCAGTTCCAAAGGTGACCTTGGAGAGATGAGTACACATCTTCAAGAGACCTGCCTGCCTGCTAACTCTCCACTGGCAGGTTTCAGGATCAATGAGATAAGTCGTTGGGCTGGAGCCAGTGTTCAGCAGCCAGAAGTCACTGCATACACAATGTCCCATGGCACCCCAACCTGCATGGTCTGAGTAGAAGGCAAGGGCTCCAGGTGACAAGCAGGTGCCTGTCAGTCACTTTTCCATTCTCCTTCCCAAACCCTGTCTTTGGCCTGGCAAGGTCCTGCAGAGCCCCCAGCCCCAGCAATGTTGACCAGGGGTTGCTCCCTGTGGCAAAATGCTCTCAGGACAGCTGTTTTGGAAGGGCTGCTTTTGGGGCCAGAAGGTGCAGACAGCTCCATCACCTTGTCAAGCCAATTCTAAGAGTGTACAGATATGGCCCTTCTACTTTCTTCTTCTGGCAGCCAAGCATTGGTTTCAGCAGCGTATAGACCAGTGGTATCGTCTTCATGACACAGCTTTAAACTTGGAGTGCACACCAAGCCAGCATCAAGCTGAGGCTCCCACCAAATTTTCCATACAGCAGAAATCCATGTCAGGTAGTGCAACTTGCATGTCTGGATGGACACTGGCATCCAGCCCTTTCTGAGGTAAGAGCTCCCTGGATCATCTTCCACCTGCACCCTTAGATCTCACCCCTTCTTGCCTAGTTAGAGAGTGGGAGTCCAAACATCCCAATCCCCTTGTCCTTAACCTCATTTAGTCTGGGAGAAACATTAAAACAGCACTTCCAAGTCCACAGGTGAAGGAAGGCCCAGGTTACCCTGAGAAGAAGGACCCCAGGCAGAATGGCTACGCTCCCTTTCTGTGGGGGCAGGGGAAGTGGGTGAGTTAGGGGCTCCCATGGGCCACCCTGTGTCAGGAGCCACTGGAGCTGAGAAATGCGAGGCCTCAGGGTGCCTGTGCCAGAGCTGGCAGGCAAGCTGCTGCTGGTGAGCTGCTACAGGCTCACTGCTCACAACAGGATTGCCTGATGCAGAGGGAACATGAGCCCCACGGAGCATGGAGAGGTCCTCCCCTGCTCCTTTGTATAGCAGGCTCCACTGGGTTGCGCCAAATAAATGCATATGGTATTTCCTTCAAAGAAGCAGTGTGTTGACAGGACAGCTTATGTGCAACTCAGCAGATATCCCCATTTTAACTTTAGCTTAAATATTCCAGTCAATGGTGTCTTCAAAGCTATCAAACAAGGTTTTTCTAAATCACTCTGAAGCGGGATCTCTTTCTAAGAAGACAGATGTAAGAGAAACTCTAAGTGGATAGAAGCTGGAAGCAGAGCTGAGGACGACATCCAGCCACTGCGCTCCAGAGAGTCAGAACACATGGCACTGTGCAGTACTTAAGGGAGGAGAATGAAAGCCTGAGCTAGCTCTCTGGGAGAAGCAGAGGTTGGCTGCTCCCTAAGGGCAGTCAAGTCAGGAGCTGAGGCAAGAAGGCAGTGCCCTCACCAAAGGGGCTCTGTGCTGCACAGTTGTCTGTGCTGCAGCTGCTGTGGCGACAGCCACAGGCAAGGCAAGCCTGGTTGAATAACCAGGTCCAGGAGCCTGGACAAAAGGACACAAGGCAAGAGACAGGGCTGGAGATGAGCTACAACATGGATCTGAGTGGTCCATCCAGGAGACAAGCTACCTATAGTGTAGGTCTAAGATCCATCCAGAAAGCAAGGCCAGAGACAGGACTAGAACCCAGTACCCATACAATGTAGTTCAGGCGAGGGCTGAGCTGGGACCTCATGAACGCATGGATTGGCCCAACTGAAGGTCCCAGGTGGGGCTGGTCACAAGCCATTAGGGCATACTAATGTGCTCAGGTCCATGCCAGTAGCAGTTAATCCTAAAAAAGCAAATCACATCTGGCTATACAGGTTTCTCATGCTCCACAGGCCCTCAGACTGTGTTCCCTAGCATTTGCTATTGCTCTTCATGCTTATAAAGTGGCTTTTGCTGGGAGCACAATGCATATTCTACTGCAGCCAGCTCTGCATCTTGCACAAGGCCTGGCACCATGGCTGTACTTGTGAAGAAACATAGGAGCATAGGGGCTGAGGAAGGAGTGCTCTTCAAGGAACTGGAAAAACACAGGGTAAGCAAGAGTGGGAGGAACTTTGAATGTCGCTGGTTTGACCTCCAGGCCAAAGCAGGAACAACTTAGAATGGATTGGTTGAGGTCATGTCAAGGTGAGTTTTGAACATGTCATGGAATGGAGATCCCAGAACTTTTTTTTTGTTGTTTTGTATTGTTTTGGTTTGTTTTTGTTTTTGTTTTTGTTTTCTAGTGTTTGAACAGCCTCAGGATGATTTTTTTTAATCTAATTTTAATTTCCCTCCTTTCCCTTGTGTCCATTGACTCTCATCCTGTCCCTGTGCACCTCCACGCAGAGTTACAGAATCACAGGGTCATACATTAATTTAGGTTGGAAGGAACCTCTGGAGGTCATCTAGTCCAACCCCCCTGCTCAAAGCAGCTCTATAAAGTTCACATCCAGTCAAGTACTGAAAACCTCCAAGGATGGAAATTCCACAGCCTCCCTGGGCTCCTGTTCCAGTGTTTGACCAACCTCACAGTAAAAATAGTCCCTATTTCTAACTGGAATTTCCCATGTCCCAAGTTAGATCTATTGCTTCTCATCCCATCACCATGCACCTTTGAGAACAATCTAGCTCCATGTTTGCTGTATCCTATGAGGTAGTTGTAGACAGCATTAAGGCCTCCCCTTTGCCTGCTCTTCTCTCTAGTGTATTGATCCCTAGAAAAAGGATGGACTGGATTTTTTTTTTTTTTTAAGAAATACATGTTCTAAGTGCTCCTATTTGCAGAGAGAGGCTTGAACCGAGACCTTTTTACATCAGTGCCATGTCACAGTTCCCAAAACTCCCTTGTGACTGCTCCAGGGGCAATAGTGCCAGGGGAAACCACGGTGCATGTTGCACAAGAGGCAGGGTGGTTGTGGAGGCACGTCAGCAGGCACCTGGAGTGGCACTTTCTGAAATTCAGTGCTTAGATAAAAAACGCGCAATTTGCCAGGAACACTTGAGTACCTCTTTACTGAAGGTAGTGGAAGATCTAAAAGGGTCCCCAATGGCTTTTTTGCTCAATGCCTGCTTTGGAGAGAGCAATTTACCCCCTGACGTTTGATTTCCATCCAGGAAATGTCATCTGGGTATTGACTTTATGAGCTGAAATGTTCAGAGGTGCTCAGAGGATACCATTCCCTGAGGAAACCCTTCGGGGGGCAGGGGGGGGGGCGGGGAAGAGGTTGTAGGGGGGAGCCAGACATTGTAAACTGTGGTTGTTCAAGGCACTGTCTAACGGGCACTTAATTATTTGCTTTGCCTCTAAAGAAAGCTCTTCACCTTTGTGAGACACAGCCTTCTTTGAGGACATATCACTTAATGATGAAGATCAAATAAGCCATAAAGCACTGGTGCTGTCACCAGCCAGAGGACAAGTGCTGTGGTTTGGGTCTCGTGTCTCCACCCCCTCACCTGCCGAGCTCTATAAGTTTTGGGCTGGACAACCCTCCAGACAGGCCAAACCAGCCCGGCTTCTTGCTCTGCAGGGCCCCTCAGAGACAGCATGGGTGAGTGTGGGCTGGGCTGGGAGGGTACAGCACGGCACCACTCGGCACCACACCAGGCACCACAGCAGGCACCACACCACTCAGCACCTCTGAGTGTGCTGCAGCTCCCAGCTGCAGCTGCTGCAGGGCTTCCTTCTCCCCACACCCCAGCTATCCCAACACTAAATCCGTTACACTGCCTGGACTCACTGTGCCCTGGGGTGGGAACTGGAGCAGGAGACTGCATGTTCTGCTATGTGCACACTTTATCTCAGTGTAGCCCTGGAGTGCCAGATAGCCCATTTTACAAGGCTCAAATTTACCAAATGCTCTTTGTAATTTTCAGTTCTGCAGAGAAAATATTAAATACCCTAGCACAGAAAATTGATTTTTTTAAAATTTTTTTTAGTTATTCTTGTCTAAGGAACAATATTGAACAGGTATCAAGACCTGGAGTTTAGATGCTTGAAAGCACACTACTGTCCCCAGAAGAACACCCAGGAGTGGCTGTTCCTCTCCTCTGCATCTCCATCCTAGCCAGACCTTTCATGAAAATTTATGGAGGAATGGGCCAGCAGTGGAAGAAGCATTGCTTCTCTGGTGGCCTAAAGACAAGATGTCTTTAAACATGCCCATAAACACAAGTGTACCAAGACACTAAGTGTTATGTAGCAACTGAGAAACAAATTGGTTGGACTGGAGAGTGGTTAAAAGAGCTCTGCTGTAGAACTGTAACCAGCACAAATGGTTGGGATAACTCAGCATTCCCAGGAAGGGGTGCTTATGTCTAGGGTGCCTGCAATCCAAGCTGGCAGTCCCAGCTTGAGCATTTTCCTTCTCAGTCATCTCAGAGAACTATGCCAAACCTAGGTATTCCAGGGCAGTACTGGGGTAGGTTTGGCTCTGCTCCTGTTCAAACAGTAAAGGGATCACATTAGTAATCTGCCAAGATGAGCTACATGTATTATATCATGGAATTGGTTCTGCTATGGGCAGGTGTCTCCACAATGCCCCACTCTTTAGGAACCATGATAAATTTTCTATCATTTTATTTAGATTTAGTATTGCAAAAAGTGTGCTGGTTTCCCTAGCTGCTCCAAACAAGAACAAACTAGGGCAGCTGGCTACGCATGGACGTTTCAAAGTAGCCATATAACCATACAAAGGAGATAATTTGCACCAGCCAGGCAGTAGCTCTTGCAAGTTTGTGTTGCCCCTCAGAGTCATGCTGCTTTTACACAAGGCACAGAAACGCACACAGGATCCTGCTTGGGGCATGTTCCCTCCCACACATCTGGGTTCTTACTGCCCACAAGCCTGGGCTGGAGGCAAGCGTACTCCAAGCTCACACCAGAGAGTACATGTGAGTGTGTCACAGGAGCATGATTGGAACTGGGAGGAAAGATGATTCCTCCCTCCATGCTCACCCTGCTTGTTATCTTTAGCCCTAAGACTTGGTTTTCACAGGGATTCCTGATTAGAGTTACTTTGGGTTTGGACAAGATTTTCACACTTTTTCTGTCTCAAAAATCACCAACATCAGTTGCCACTGTTGGTGACTCCTGTCAAGGAGTATTTGACAGCTCATCTAAATGAGTGAATTGGGACTTTGAGCTCCAAGAGGGATCTCTACAAATAAAGAATTTTATTTTTGCATTTTACTCTGCAAGAGATAAATGGGATTCATGGAAGAATTATGTGCTTTTTCTTCTTTTATTTTTTTTCCAATTTCTTTCCATTTCAGCTACCCAGTGCCTTTGTCTCCTGATTTGCACCTCCCTGCTGGCCTTGGCAGCTCCTCTTCTTGCCTTTGACATAAATAACTTACATATCTTCAATGGCACACTGGATGAAATTATGAATGTTCAGCCAGAGCTCTTCCAGCTTGGTAAGTATATCACTATAATAGGAGAGGCAGACAAGGTCATGTTCAGTCAGATCCTATATAGCTCTCCACCCCAACCTACCCCCACCCCTGTGCCATGGAGGAAGGACTAAATATTACTCTATGTGCAGACAATACCAATGCTACCAATTTAGGTTACCTTACTGGAACAAGAATCATCTCAGAGTCCTCCTCAGATTGTAGCCTGCCTCATCTTCTGTGTGGCATGAAGTTCTTCTGCCCATATGTGAGTCCAATAGTCCAAACCCCAGAATTCCCAGGATTGCAGGAGAAGGGACCGGTCCAATCTCACCATCAGCAAGACCAAGCCAAGGGTGTTCTGGGTTATGGGCTTGTCCTTGGATAAGCAGTGTAAGAGATGTTAAACCAAACAATCTCACTGTTTTGATGACAGGGAGAACATTAGCCACCTCTGGAAATCACAAGGTCAGCAGAGAGAGGGAATTCAAGAAAGAACTGAATGCAAAGAGAAAATGAGTGAAGTTATAACAGTCTGTTGTAACAGTCAGAGTCTGTAGTAAGTAAAGGCACTGACATAGGCCAGTCAGATGATGGCATGGAGTAACTTATGACTACCAGGGTACATTGGAGCTATGAGGAAGCCTCCTAGAAATTCTCTTGGGAAAAAAAAAAATATGGATGGCTGCGTGTGTAGAAAGAACCGGTTCCCTCCTAAGGGAAGAAGAAGAGTTCTTGGCAGAAAAGGTCAAGGTCCAAGCATTCAACACTGGTTTCACATCAGCCTTTACTGCAAAGGTCATCTGTCAAGAAACTGCCAACATGGGGAGCACCCATGACTAAGCTCTTGCTCAGGCTTCCCTGAAAAGTGCAAGACTGAGTACAGAAAAGGGGGTGTGCTCTGGGCTTCACCCTCATCTCTCATTCAGACCACTGGTATGGTGCTCTGAAAACATGAGCAGTGTGAATGCAAGCTACGTAAGCAGGGAGGCATGCCAGATAAGCCAGGCTAACATTTGAAAGTTTTGACTTGTGGAAGTGTGCTTCCAAATGGACAGGAAGTGAAGGCAGATGGGAACAGGGGCAGACTTTGGCTTACAAACAAGCATTAGTGAACAGCTTCATACGGCTGTAGTAAAAGTAAATACCATGCTGAGAAAGTCCTCCAAACCATGTTACAAAAGTGTTTCCCATTCCACACAGGCTCAGGCCAACCACCACGTTCACTGGTGAGTTTCTAGACACATTTAGTGAGAGCTGTAGAAAGAGGGTAAGAAATATGCCAGGCAGACTGTGTCAGGGAAGGCTGAAGAACTGAATTGTCTAGCTCCAAGATCAGATGACTATGGAGGAAGATGCGATAGCAATACACAGTCTGACTGCAGGAAAAAAGTGTACTTGGGTGTAGCAAGAGAAGGAACGGGCTTATACACTGTGCAAGAGGATTAAATTAAACACTTCCTAAAACAGAGAGGATAGGAAGGCACTAGCTGAGAGAGAAAGCAAGGAACAGATATTTGAGGATGTCAGAAAGCAGTGGCTGCAGGGTTAGGTATCTGTTTCAGAGAGGGGACAGGACTGTTTTTTGTGATTCCATAAGCCTGTGATTCATGCGTCTATTTTTTAACCATCAGTGGATATACAAAAGGTGTCCTTGTGAAAGAATTGCATTAATTCCCTCTAAACCATCCTCTCTTCCAGCAAGAGAATCCTTCAAATTCCTTTCTGAGCCAGCTGAACAGAGCCCTTCTTCCATTTCCTGATACCAGAACTGGTTTTCCTGGGTCTGCTCTCACATTTCTTTCCCCTCTAATCCCTGTTCTTCCTGAGTCCCTTCCTAACTGCTTCTACTGTAATTTAGCAACTGTATACCCAGTTGAGGTTCTTCCCACACAAAGTGTGCTCAAACCCTTCTCACCAAGGAAGCATCTGCCCCAAGTTAACATCATGTAAATTCCCCTAAACTACCAGCTGGCTGATATCTGAAGTGGTAAAGTCCCTGTGGAATGAGGATCAACAACAAAAAAAATGGGAATATTGTCTGGAGAAGATTACACTCTCCCAGCAGGTGTTTGACATGTGTACTCTCAACACTCACTACTGTCTCCTCTGTTCTTGTCAATTCAGATAAGGATGACGAACATATTCGACAGGTCAGAGACATTGCCCCTCACCCACCAGTGATTCATGGTAAGTTTGTTCTTAAGAAGTACATTTGCTCACAAGATTCCACCCTTACTAAGAGCCTAGAGGCTCATGAAGAGCTCTGAGCCACCTCAACCCATGTCCTACATGTGCATGGGCTCCTCCCAGACAAAATGTTGATTTTCTGATAGGCTACAGAGGTGTCACAGCTCATAATCTCGGATGGACCCTAGCACCAGCCATGTCCTGGACTTAGTATGTGATGGGGACCTTAACATTGTGAATTTTCTACCTGAAGATCCAAACTGTAAAATGATGATTCATTATTTGCCTTTGGGTTGTGGTGATTGGTTATTATCCTATTTTTGCCATGCAGTTGATGACAAGCCTGGGTAAGACAGGGACTTATAACTGAACCAACTGAGTCAACATCAGCCCATATGACCACATGATATGGCTTTGCTGGGTAGGAATAACCAGTAGGGAGCATAGCAAGTCCTCTTCCAGAAGTGTGCAGGTGAACACATCTGTTCATTGTATAAGGGTCTGATGCTCTAAAGAATGGAAAGACTATGATCAAATGAAACAAGTCAGCAAATCTCTGTAGAGCTGCTTGGGTAGGCCCAGAGAAAACCAGTGGATTTGTCCTATTGAGATCACAAAGGCTGATTTAATTATGAGCAATATGGATGTCTTGATCACACTCCGAGGTTTCTAAGATGGCTATAAATCTCTAATCCTTCCATGCAGGTTGTTTTAGAACCCATATTTGCATTTATCTCTGTGGTGATATATCACCAACATGCTACAGGTGAATCACCACAGCACTGCAGTGGTGTGGTGACAGTGACTCTGACCCGGACAAGGTTGCATTGTATGCTGGTTGAAGGCAATGTTTGGCTTCAGTCTCATTGGGCCAAGATATTTTGGCTGTGTTTGAATCCTGTGTTGGAAACACATGAAGCCCAACTCTTACTTTGATGATTCTGAGACTTTAATTTACTCCTGTGGACACATGGCAGGAATACAGCACAGGAATGTGTGTGCAATAAGATCTAGGCACAAAAGAAATATCAGGTGCTTTCAATGTCTCATCGTGTGGGGTACGATGCAATAACCATCTCTGTTTCCTGTCCCAGCCTGGCCCAAAGACTGCAGCGAGATCCCTGCTGGTAGCCGCAGCGGTGTCTACATCATCCAGCCAAAAGGACTCCACCAGCTCGTGGTGTACTGTGAAATGAATGTGACAAACGGGGGCTGGACAGTCATCCAGAGGAACCAGAAAGACACAGCCGTCACCTGGGCTGAGTCCTGGAGCACCTACAAATATGGCTTTGGGAACGTGCGCAGCGAATACTGGCTGGGCACCGAGTACATCCATCAGATTGCCAAGCAGAAGGTCTACCAGGTCAGATTTGTCATCTGGGACACCACAAACAACATGAAGTTTGCAGACTACAACCTCTTCAGTGTGGAAGATGAGTCCCATGGATACCGGCTGAGGCTGGGCTCCTACACAGGGACAGCGGGGGATGCCATGACTTCAGACAATCCCAACACTATGCATGACAACATGAAGTTTTCCACAAAAGATCGGGATCAGGACACTTACAGTAAGAACTGTGCCTACAGCTACGAGGGTGGGTGGTGGTACTCGTCATGTTATTCTGTACGGCTGAATTTCAAGGGTGGGATGACATGGGGTAGCCTGTGCAAAGGAGACTGCAAATCCTCCCTTATCCTCATCAAACCAGCTCCATACTGTTAGTGCTTCTTCCCCCTCCTGTATGCACTGGGTGCTCTCAAAGGCTCTGCATGGTTTGAGCCTTTATGGAGCAGAGAGGGAAGCCTAATGGTATCAGGGTTTTAGTGAAACGCCACTTCCCCTCTGAGAGTGCAGGCTTCCTCTTTCTTCAGCTCTTTTTCCTTGTGCTTGCCAATGATTCCTTTTTATGATGTTCATAATCAAGAAAAAAATTGTGAAATTTGGGGATTCCACATGTACCTTCCCTGTGGGAGGAAGACACTGAACCCTGGAGTGACTTTTCACCAGTGATTATTAGTTGCCTCCAGAACTCACAGCAAGCGAAAAAGCTATGTGCCACAAATTTCCATATACTCTGTGCCTCTCTGTGGTGTCTGGTAAAGCATCCAAATAAATTTGCTTCCTTGAGCTCATTCTCCATTAATGAACATCTGTTTTGATCTCTGATGTGCTCTCACTTAGACCCAAGAAATCCCACGTCAGGTGCTAGGACTGGAGCATTGGGACTTATTGAGAGAAAAAGCCTCAACTGTTTCTCACAGGAATGGATACAAGAGAATTTAAAACTAGTTACATTGAGATAAAGGACCTGTAACTCTGTGCAGGAGGGTTCAGAAGGGACATAGTACATAGGAGAACTCTTTCCATGTCATCACCATTTTCACTGTCCGTCACCAAATTCTATGGTGATGTTCCTGTGCCAAGTACCTGCTCCTGCTGGGAGTCTGCATCTGTCAGGAGTTGGTCTTAGCTACCTATCTGTCTGCACAGTCATACCTTGATCCTACAGAAAAATGATTTCGAAGTTTTAACTAGATCTGTCTGCTGTGACCAAGAAGCAGTGAACATAAATGGAAGAAAAGAGAGGTAGGTTAGATGTTAGGAGGCAGTTGAATTAGGAGACACTATAAAGAGGGAAGAGCCCCTTACAGGAATGAGCAGAATGTAGCTCATCATAACAGAGTTTCTAAGATCAATGTAGATGAACCTTTGTCAGGAAAGGTGCAGACAGAGCTGATGCTGTGAGGCTGCGGGACAAGGTCCCTGCAACTCCTCTGTCCCATGACACTATGGCACTGCCAGGACAGGCTGTTCAAGAAGCGCTTTCACCTTCACAAAACAGTTTTGGCTTTGTCTTGAGGCAGCACAGCACCAGTGGTGCTTGCTTTCTCAGCATTTGCTCTCCTGAGAGCCTCCAGCACTAAGCAGTGGCCCCCTGAAGATAGAGTGCAAAGAACTGACTGGATCTCAGAGTCCAGCCCATTGCAGAGTCTCTTACTTTGGCTGAAGTCCCCACTTGGCTTTGGAGAGTGTTCCATCAGAGACTCTGGAGTATCACTTGGCCCTCTCCAGAGATGGGAGCATCTTCAGCTTTGGAAGCACCCCAAATTCAATCAGATATAGCCCTGAGAAGTCTGATCTGGTTTTGGGGTCAATTCTGCCATGCAAGGGTTGGACTAGAGATCCCAAAGTACCTCTCCCAACACCAGTTATCCTCTAAGACAGAAAGGGAACATTCACTCTGAGCAAAGGCCATACCTGCCTTGCAGTGGGCACCACAGTGCAGGGAGGGAGTGCACAGGGCAGGTCCGTGATGAACTTGATATCGGCTGGTGGAGAGGCACCCATAGCAGCAGGTGGGGAGGATGGGTGGCAGGAAGATGTTCTCCCTGCCACACACCCCTGCTGTCCTCAGAGTGGATTTGGCTTCCAGAGCCAGAAGGCTCAATGACATCAGGTGGCACCAGGCAGACTGTGAAATAACACTGCTGCTGCTCCTGGGCCTCTGGGGTTTCCAGGTGACAGGCAAAATTGGAGTTGTGTTTGCACTGCCAGACTAAGGAGCAAATGATCACAGAATCACAGAATCACAGGATCATTTAGGTTGGAAAAGACCTCCAAGATCACCTAGTCCAAGCTATAACCTAACACTACCAAGTCCTCCACTAACCCATGTCTCTAAGCCCTACATCTACACATCTTTTGAACATCTCCAGGGATGGTGACTCAACCACTTCCCTGGGCAGCCTGTTCCAAGGCCTCACAACCCTTTCAGTGAAGAATTTTTTCCTAATATTTAACCTAAACCTCCCCTGGTGCAACTTTAGCCCATTCCCCCTTGTCCTATCACCTGGCACGTGGGAGAAGAGACCAATCCCCACCTCGCTACAGCCTCCTTTAAGGTACCTGTAGAGAGCGATAAGGTCACTCCTGAGCCTCCTCTTCTCCAGGCTAAATAACCCCAGCTCCCTCAGCTGCTCCTCGTAGGACTTGTTCTCCAGACCCCTCACCAGCTTCNCTGGACACGCTCTAGCACCTCGATGTCCTTCCTGTAGCGAGGGGCCCAAAACTAAACACAGTACTTGAGGTGCGGCCTCACCAGAGCCGAGTACAGGGGGACACTCATCTCCACACCACAGCACATCCCACCCAATGTGCGGCCAGGCTCTCATCTCTCCTACAACAGCACTGGCTCTGCACAGCTCCTTCCAAGCTACACATCCAACTGTTTCCTAAATCCTGCTGGGCTCCTGGCCACCCAAAGGCAGTGACCTCCAGCCCCTGGCAGCTCACTGGCAGCTTCGCTTTGCTCAGCTCCAGTAGCCAGAGTTCGTTTGAGGTGACACCTTGTATTGGGCTTACGTGGCAAGGTTTTGGTAGCAGAGGAGCTGCAGAGGTGAATTCCATAAGATCCCAGCGCTGCTCCATGTTAGAGAAGAGCAGGTTCCAGCTGGCTCCTAAAGGACCCACCACTGGCCAAAGTTGAGCTGGTTGCACCTCTGGGAGACCACATCGAAGAAAGGGGAAAACTGCTGCGCAACAACAGCTGGGAGAGAGAAGTGAGAAAATGTAGGGAGAAACAACCCTGCAGACACCAAGGTCAGTGAAGTAGGAGGGCAGGAGGTGCTCCAGGTGCTGGGGCAGAAGTTCCCCTGCTGCCAGTGGAGAAGACCGCGGAGGAGCNGAAGTTCCCCTGCTGCCAGTGGAGAAGACCACGGAGGAGCAGGTGGATGTGGCCTAAAAGAGGCTGCAGGGTTGTTTCTTTGAGCCCACAGTAGAGCAGGAGGTCTGGTGGGAGCTGCTGCCTGTGAGGGACCTGTACTGGGTCAGTTTGCTCCTGAAGGATGTGCCCCGTGGTACGGACCCATTTGGAGCATTTCCTGAAGAACTGCAGTCTGTGGGAAGCCCATGGAGGATCAGTTCAAGAAGGACGGCATCTTGTGGGAGGGACACCATGTTGGAGCAGGGGAAGAGAGTGACCATGAAGAAGCAGTAGAGACGAAGCGTTGTGGACTGACCACAACCCCCATTCCCTGTTCCCCTGCGCTGCATGAGGGGAGGAGGTAGAAGAGGGTGGATGGGGAAGGGTGTTTTCAGTTTACTTGTAGTTTCTCACTGCTCTAGTCTGTTAGCAATCGGCAATAAATTATATTAATCTCCCTATACTGAGTCTGTTTTGCCTGTGATGGTAATTGGTGAGTGCTCTCCCTGTCCTTATCTCAACCCATTTGCCTTTTTTCATCATATTTTCTCCCCTTGTTCTTTTGAGGAGGGGGAGTGAGAGCGTGGCATGGTGGAATTTGGCTGCCCATCAGTATGAAAACACCCATACACCTTAGGCCAAGCAATGGACATTAAATGCTGTCTCCCACCAGATAGTTTCTCCATGGAAATATTAACCCTGGCCAGGCTGACCCAGGACAGAGCAATCCCCTCTCCAGTAGCAACGCTTGGACTCACTACAGCTGTGGTTATTTTTACTAGTGTAGAGCTTCTCTGGGATGCAGCCCTCACCTCCTGTGAGTTCCTGGTTTGCTATTTTTCCCCAGCTTCTCCACCGCAACACCTTTTAACTGAAGAGTAAGAGCAGGGCGTAGATAAAAGGAGAGTTTTCCGGCCTCCAGCACAGAGATGTCCTGAAGCAGAGCTGATGAGGATTTGAGCAGTCAAGTTTCTGCCCCCCCAAATTTTTCTTTTAGGTCTTTGAATGCCTGCAAATGTGTAGTGACCACAGCACCCCGCAGTGAGCAGTTCACCATCACAAGCAGGGCTGAGCTCCCAGCTCTCCCTTCCCCAGATGTGGCATATCTGATGCCACTTCATTCCTTTCTCAGCCACCAGTTTTGCACCCCTCCACACCACCCAGGGCTTCATGTTCGCCCAGCATCCAGTGCTCAGAGTCAGCAGGGCCCCCATTGCTGGCGAGGGCATCCTAGCTTCAGGGGTGCAGAAGTTAGAGGAGTCTGGCCCTGCAGGGAGGCCTGGCCCCAGCCAAGGAGGCCATTGCTCCTGCCCAGCCAGTGTTCCTGAGCAAGCAGAGTGGCCTGTGCCCTGCTCCTGGCTCTGCACCTCATCTCCCTTTTCTTTAGCTTTGGGCCATTCAAATTGCCCAATTTTTTTATTTTTATTTTTTAACTCTAACCATAAGCCTAACTCCAAACTCTGATTCTGACCCTAACCATAATGTCTGGACCCTGCTCCTAATGGAGGGTCAGATGGGGACACAGGGGACTGACAGGGACAGGGGATCAGTGCCACAGGGTGGTACAGGGACGTGCAGACAATGAGGACACGAGGACAAGGAGCAGGACCCCCTGTAGTCCCATTCACACTACAACATGTTCACCGAGCCCACACAGTACCCAAAACACTGCACCCCACATTGCAACCCACATGCTGCCCCACACCGTGCCTCACATGCTACACTGCGCTGCACACACTACACCCCCCACACTGCCCCACAAACTACCCCTCCAGTGCCCAGGCTGCCAATAAGCACAGAGCCAGTGAAGGACCCAGCATGTGCCAGCAGCACAGAGCTGACAGCTCCAGAGGGGAGACCTGGCCAGCCTCGAGGGGTGCCCAGGAGAGCACCTTCCATGCACCGTCTCCATACAGATTGGCTCTGCTGCGACTCATGCAGCTCCCCTGTTCTGCCACCTCTTGTAGGAGGGTGGTGTTTCCCCACCACAACTGTTTGCAACCTGGCTGCCAGCTTCACAGGAGCTCTCAGAAATGCTGCTATGAACTGAGACAGTGCACAAGCAGGCCGAGTGCCTGTGAGCAGCTTCTGCAGAGGCACACATGTCAGAGGGGAATGAAGCACAGGAAACCACAACCCCTTGTAGGCTTTTCTCTTTCAGTATCAGCAGGGCTGGCTTTCTCACCTCCTCTTGCCACGGAATGTCCTTTGTGCACAAAGCAGCTAAAAGGATAGTTGGAAATTCTGGAGCTTCTGAGAGAGAGACCTTTGTGAAAAAACATCTTCATTACAGCACACACAGCCCTGTGCACAGGGCTTCCCAGCCTGCCCTGACCTCTGCCTGGACAGTCTGCTGCAAGAAACCAGTGTGCATTGCTCCCTGGGGGCTTTGCACCTGTGGGTGCACAGGCAGGAGGATCCTGCAGGCACAGAACTAGGTGCCTGTTCCCTCATGAGATGCTGGTGTGACTTGTAGGCCTGGGGATGCTCCCTGTCAGTGTGGCAGGGGATCATCAGACCAAATAGGCCCAAGCAGGGCTGGCTGGGCCACCAGCACCAGGGCTCTGTGCCAGAGGAGGGCAAGGAGCCACAGGTAGGTGGGCAGCCAGAAAGGGGGTGCTGTCAGGGCTCATTGCACAGAATTGCTTCCCAGGACCTGGAGCCTGAGGATGCTGGGGACAGCAGCAGGCAGCAAAGCATTCAAGAGTGGTTCCAGTTCCAGGGTGCCTCGGTGCTCTGCTCTGGCAGGGTAACTCTCCCCTGAGCTGACAGGTGCAGCAGTGCCAGAATGTGCTCAGGACACATGAGTGCAAGTGCAGCACAGGGTGAGGCCAATGCAATGACAATCAGGATGCACACAGTGTGGTGTAGGATGCTATGCACTGCAGTGCAAGATCTGCACGGTGTGCTGTAGTGCAGGATACATACATGCACATGCTGGAAGCACACAGTGGGGTGCAGAAATCACACACCAGGTGCAGTACAGGATGCACACAGCAGATGCAGTGCAGGATGCACACAGCAGGTGCGGGAAGCACACATTGGCTGCAGTACAGCATGTACACAGGGTGCAGGAAGCACACAGTAGGGTGCAGTGCAGGATGCACACAGCGGGGTGTAGGATGCACACAGCGAGGTGCAGTGTGATGCAGGATGCACACCTGGAGTGCAGTGCGGGAAGCACACAGCGGGCACAGCGCAGCATGTACGTAGCGGGTTCAGGAAGCACACAGCAGGGTGCAGTACAGGATGNAGCACACAGCAGGGTGCAGTGCAGGATGCACACAGCGGGGTGCAGGATGCACACAGGAGGTGCAGCGCAGGAAGCACGCAGTGGGCGCAGGATGCACACAGCCGGCGACAGCGCGGGGCGGAAGCGGAGCGCATCGTGCCCGGCGGTGGCTCCTTTAAGGCGGGCGGGGCGGGGGTGAGCGCTGNGTGCAGGATGCACACAGCGGGGTGTAGGATGCACACAGCGAGGTGCAGTGTGATGCAGGATGCACACCTGGAGTGCAGTGCGGGAAGCACACAGCGGGCACAGCGCAGCATGTACGTAGCGGGTTCAGGAAGCACACAGCAGGGTGCAGTACAGGATGCACACAGCGGGATGCAGGATGCACACAGGAGGTGCAGCGCAGGAAGCACGCAGTGGGCGCAGGATGCACACAGCCGGCGACAGCGCGGGGCGGAAGCGGAGCGCATCGTGCCCGGCGGTGGCTCCTTTAAGGCGGGCGGGGCGGGGGTGAGCGCTGGNGGGGGGCGCCCCCGGGTGTGGGGGACGGAAGGGGGGGGGGTCCAGGCCGTGCCCGGCCGATGGCCGGGACCCCGACGCCTCCCGGGGCCCCGCGTTGCTTCGAGGCGCTGAGCACGGTGCAGCTGCGGGCGCTGCTGCAGGACGAGCCCCGGCTGCAGCGCGCCGTCCGC
>VXAA01003763.1:38539-48705 GCA_013399115.1 Anseranas semipalmata | reverse complement strand
GTCGGCAGCTCCGTGCGAGCGGGGCTCGCTCGTGCGAGGAGCGGGGACAGCCCCCGAGGAGCGGGGCTGGGCTGCCCCGTGCCCCCTTGGCCGGGCACTGGCCAGTCTTCGTCGGCCCGGCCGCGGGGGAAACTTTGCTCGTGTGCCTGCGGCTGCTCCGCTGCTGCCGCCGCCGCCGCTGCCGCCGGGGGAGTTCGGCAGCCATCGCGTCCGCCCAAAACCGGAGTTCGGTCAGAGCCTCAGCTTCTGCTGCTCTCCCTGTTCAGGCAAACCTGGGATTGCAGGGGGCTGCGGGGGAGCGGCAGCAAGGGAGGAAACGACCGAGGGATGTGCTACAGCCCAGGGGCAGCTGCTCCCCGCCTGGAGCAGGCTGGGGGGCCTGGCTGGGCACTGAGCCCCCGGCTGTGCCCCCCATGCCTGGGTGCATTCCACCAGCTCTGGAATAAGCTAGGAGTGCCCTTCGACTACCGTGGGTTCCGTGCTGCTTGGCAGGAATGGGGCCAGGTTGTTTTGAAGTTATTCTCAGCCCATTTTCAGCATGTTTCCCCTGGGCCCCTTGAGGCACAGCATGCTCTGCTCACCGCTTTCCGTGGGTGGAAGATGTGTGTACAGCGAGAGAGGGTGCCTTTTTCCTGACATTGGCTAATGAGGCCTTTCAGAAGCTGTTACTTGCTGCAGAAGGGGGCTGGGTAGGCCAGCTGTGAGCTTTGCTACCTTCAAGGTAACCTGCACTGTGCTGTGGATGAATTTCCTCTAGGACGTGTGCCTTTTGAGGCAAAGCAAAGGGTGGGGACAGGGGATGCTCCACGGCTCGGAGTGGCTCCAGCTGTGTCTCCCAGTGCAAACCCTGCATCCCCACAGTTTCAGAGTCTGCAGCTGGAGCGGGAGATGTGTTTGGCATCAAACAGCATCCTGGCCAGGGAGAACCTGTCCCTGCGCCCGCGTCTGGAAGATGGGAAGGCTTCCTTAGCCATCAAGTACCAGGAGCTGCGGGAGATACAAGAGGCATGCCGGGACAAGCAGCAGTGCCTAGGTGAGTGGGGCATGTCTGAGGGGGCGAGGCAGAGGTGGGCAGGGCTGGACGGCACAGCCAGAGCACCCTGCGTTAACATGAGGGCCAAGGTGGTCTCAGCACCCTCGGACCTGCATGGGGAAATGGCCTGGCCGTGATCAGGAGCGGTGCTGCCTGCACATAAGGTGTAACCGGCCCTCAGCTGCCACGGTGGGATGCAAGCCCCTCTGTGCAGATGGCTCCAGGGATGTGTTTGTGGGCTTTCTGTTGGGGGGGAGCTCCCCTTGTGCTTAGGGGTGGGAAGGACCACAGCTCCCAGCAGCAGGGACATCTGGGAGGAGGTTTGTTGGCAGCTCCATCCTCTCCCGGCACAGAGGCGCACCTGGAGAAGTGGAGCCCACAGAGTGCCCTTGGCCAGCTCCAAGCCAAGCTGGATGCCTCTGAGGCAGAGTCAGAGGTGAGTCGGACAAGACCCTTGCGCTACTGCCCCTTCCTTGCTTGGGCCCCTCTCTGTGCCCTCCTGTGTGCAGGGCCCTAGAGAACAGTCCGGGGACTCGGGGGGGGCTCAGCCATCTGGGCTCCCTCTGTGGTCCTGCAGCTCTATTTGCTTGACTCTGCCCACTGCCTGTCCCACAGGCACAGATGAAGCAGTTCCTGGCCCAAGACCTGCCCCTCGATGCCTTTCTGGAGTCCTTCTGCCAGAGCCGCACACGCTCTTACATCTGCCGGGCGCAGCTGGAGAAACTGCAGGAGCTGCTGCAGAAGGGCAGGGCAGGCAGGGACCCTGCTGGCCCCGCAGGGTACCCAGGTGCGCAAGTCAGCCCAGTACCAGTCCGTCTTGCCCCATTGTGGAACAGAGCAGCCCCCAAAGCCCTCCATCTCCGCTATGGCTTTGTGCCCGCCTTTCTTATCCCCTCAGAGGCCGTTGTGCCCTTTGCCATGCCAGCTGTGCCTCCGAAACGCCATCTCCCAGCCCTGGGGAAGCAGCCAGCAGCCCCCTGCCCTGACACCCCCAGCCCGGGCTCGCCCCTGCGCCTCGTCCAACACATCCCCCTGCTCAGCCCCCGGCCATTCCGCGTGCAGCAGCTGTCGCGCTGCCAGAAGCAGGAGCCACCACACCGGTAACAGTGCAGGGACAGGGCTCTTCCCCAGGGGCTGCGCAGTCCTGGCTGGGGAGCACACGGGCATGTCTGCATGGCCCTGAGGGGCTGCGGTGGCTGTTGGGCAGGTACAGGGGTGGGTACTCATGGGGAAGGAACTGCTTGGCTGGGGGTGCAGCAGGGCAGCGACTGTGGCCGGGCAGTGGGTGCTACACTTGGGGAGCTGCTGGGGTAGAAGAGGTCTCTTTGTCCACAGCAAGAGGAACGGTGATGGGAGATGGAGGTGAGGGTCAATAGGGCCTAGGTGGGTGGGAGGCAGCAGGGGAGAGGGCCCAGGAGCTCTGGGCACCACGTGCTTTCTAAATAAAGGCTCTTTTCCATGCTCTGTGTTCCCCTGTTGGCCTGGCTGTTGAACAGAGGCACAGGATGGGTGGGGAGGAGGTGGCTGTGGGGGGACGCTCACCAGATTTCGAGGTGACTGGCAGTGAAGGAGGGTCCCCTGGCCTGGAAACCCCAGGCATTGCCCCTGCACTTGGCGCCATCCATCAGCACCCTGGGGGGTGGCAAAGGCCGCCACAAGTTGGGCACAGGGAGTGCGGGTTTCCCCCCAGCCCTGCAGTATTTTTAGTACCCACTCCCTGTCTACCCTCTTGCACTAGCCCTGGCTTCAGCCACCACTGAAAAAGGCAGCAGAAGGCCTGAGTTCAGTTTCATCCCAGACTCCTCTGTGGCTTTCCTTAAACTCACGCAGTGGATGGTGAGACAAAGCTGGGAGGAAGCAGGATAGCCCTGGATCCTCTAGCTGCTGCCCTGGGCACCCTGGGGTACTTGCTCCCTGCTCTGGGATGTCTCTTGTGCTGATGTGCTGATGCTATTTCTAGCCTTTGATTTGTTTTCAGGCTCTTCTCACGCTTTCGGCCCCTGTCTGGTTGCAGCTTTTTTTTTTTTCTTTCTCAGCTGCCTCCTTACCTTCCAGCTTGGCCCTTTTGTGCAGACAGCTTAGAAATCATCCAAAGCAGCACGGGGTCTGGCTGCAAAGCCCCCCAAAATACAGACTGTGAACTGGCAGTGCCTGATCACTACCTCCACCACCCAGCTTATGGAGTCCCATGAGTGCTCCTGCACCCAGGGAGGAGATGGACAGTACTGCTACCCTCACCCAGGGTACCCTTCCCCATGCTCCAAACCCCAACCCTCACTTGTGGGACTGGGGCCAGTCATCCAGTTTAACCAGTTCAAACAGATTTAAGACTAGGATAAATCAGGAACCAACGACTGAGATGAATGCCGTGGCTCTATTGGCAGGCCAGGAGACTGTGGTTCCTGGCATATTTGTTGTTTTGCAGAGCACCTCCTGCTTTCCAGGGTCCCACCAGGCTCAGTTTGTGCTCAGCCCTTCAACAAATGGTGCTGAGACATGGCTGACTGCCAGTGAGGCTCTGGCTTGCCCCACAGCGCTAATGTGACCAGGGAAATAAGGAGACTGAGCGGGAGCACATAGGAGGCCAGTTTAACCCTCAGCTTTGCTGGAAGGAAGGTTCATGCTGCAGATCTCACGAGGTTGCTATTCCTCCATCCCAGTGCCCTGAGGCCGGTGCCTGGAGTCTGGCTGGGGTGGCCTGTGTGGGACACAGGGGCTGAGGGCCTTGGCTATGGCCCTCATATCCCTCACTGTAGGGTTTGCAGTGGTGCTTTCACCTCACAGATCATTATTTGCACCTTGGGCAGCCATGGCAGGACCCACAGCCACTGAAGTGCAGCGTCCCTATGCCCAGCTCCCAGAGAAGGGAAAGGGCCCTGCAGGGGCCTTGGGAATGGTACCGGGTGCCCAGTGCTCTGTTGCAGCACTGTCCATGGCACAGGCAGGGAAGATGCTCACAACTGGTCCCAAAGGACCCATTGGCCCAAACCAGCATCTTTTAGAGGGTAGTTTCGGTCTTTGCTTCATGCCCCTCACTGTTGCCACCAGCCAAGTCCTCTCCTGGTGCAAACTCCACGTGGGACCATCAAAAGGCTATGTCTGGAGGGGGCTGTGATGCACAGTGTCCTGGAGCCCCCCAGACAGCCACCCAAGCTATCCCAGGGGCTGCACTGGAGGCTGCATGAGATGGCTGGGAGCTGTAGGAGCAGCATGGGGACATGGGCCCAAGTGACGGGTGTGTTAAGCTATGAGGGCTCTGAGTATGCACACACAAGGGGTGCTGGTGGGAAAGCACAAGACTTCTCCTCAGGGATCTAGACGCCGACTTTGGAGAAGAAGGCCATAGCGGCACTTGGCTCAGGAGGAAAGCACCCCAAGGTAATGGTACGAGCATAGAGCATGCCAGAACCCAGGGCCAGGCACCCCTATGGGCCGAGTGTCAGCAACACTGATGAGCTGTGTCAGTTCCCTGCAAGATGGGAACAGGAGCAGCACTGGGACTGGCACTAGAGCACATGTGACTGTCCATGAGAAGCCAAGCCATCCAAAAAGCAGGCAGGCACAACTGGTGGGTCTCTCTACCAAGTCCCTGCCTTGCATGGCTCCCCAGGCTGGGTACTCCCAGACAGTGCCTCATGGGTTTATCAGCAGCTCCAGGACAACATGCCTTGGCCCCAAACAGGTACTGAGTCACCTTACAGCAAGGGCCAAATCTGGCCCCATGAGTGTGAATCCTCAAGATGAACAGCTGCCTTTCGCAAGCCCAGGGAGGGGGAGTGTGTCTCTATCTTACTAAAGGTAACAGTCCAAAACCACGGCGAGTGAGTCAGGAGCCTTTGCTGGGCTGCAGCAGCCATGGGTGGCTTTCTGTCTGTAGAAGCCCTGCAGCATCTCTGGGCACCTGCCCTGCTCAGGTGGCAGTGAGGTGAAATGGCTGGGCGCTGACAGCTGCCCCATGGTCCTGCTGAGCTGGCTGCTACCTTTCTTCAGCCAAGGTCCTCTGTCCACTGGGAGGCTGTGGCGCAAGGTGATTTCCTGCCCTGGGGGAGGTTCTTCCAAGACACAAAGCTGGAGCTGGGCCTGTCCAGCTTGGGGCCAGGGCAGCGGTCCCAGTGGGGAGCACACACGCTGTTAGTGCACTGTGTGCCCCTGGGAGCGCAGCACCACCAGCTGCCTGCCTCTTGGCTTCCAGGGTGCACGGGCAGTGCCTCACCGTACTGGCAGCGCCTGTCCCTTATGTGGGCAGACCTGGGCTGAGGACAAAGTCCAGTACAGAGCCATGGGATAGGAGCATCAGTAACAGGCAGGAGCTGGCAGCAGCAGCAGGGGGCCCACTGGGGAGGGCAATCCCTCTGTGCCCCTCCTTACTGTGCAGCGGCTCTCCCACTGGCACCCATGCCCCATGGGGCCACCATGAGGCCTGTTTGGGGTGGGGGGGCCATGTGCCCCCACTCGCCCCAGGGCAGAGGAAGCGCTGCCACAGGCTGCACACCCACATTCATTTCTGTGCTGGGCCCTGCAGCTCAGTCCCTCTGCCAGCTGCTGTCAGCCAAACTGGGGAGAGGTGGTCTGGAGGGCAGGCCCTGCTGGCTGCATGGCCTCCCCAGCCCTCCAGCCCTGGCTTTTTGGAGGCCGGATGGGTGAGCAGCAGCCTCAGCCTGGTAGGGACAGGAGACCGGGCAGAGAAGGGGTGCCCCAGTGCAGTCAGCCTCCCAGAGACCCTTAAAACACAACCCCTGCTCTGCCAGGGGATAAAAAACCCTAGGACGGGGTTGGCCAGCAAGCAGCAGTAGCACAGCAAAGTGCCCCAGCCAGGCCTCCCCGCACAGCAGGTGCTGAGCTGGCAGCAGGGCTGTTAATAGGGAACTCTATTAACAGAGGAGTTGCCGCAGGGGATGCTGTTGATGGGAGGGGAAGCTGGCCCACCCATCCCCACATCTGCGGTGCTGCCAACCATGCAGCCCTTTCCCAGGACCTTTAACTGCGGCCCAGCAGCAGCAGGGTTAGGGCGCAGAGCTCTGCCCAGTGATCCCAGGGCAGGTGAGCATTGGGGCCGTCCCCTCTGTGCTGCTCAGGATCCTGCTCAAGTAGCCTGCTGCTCTCTGGGCTATGCCCTGACCTTGCAAGGCCTCAGGTGGTGGCAGGCTTCATCCAGACTTGTCTCAGTTTGCCTGGAGCATTCATTCAACTTACCGTAGCAACAGCTAAGCCCTGCTTTTGTCCTATTTCCTCCCCTTTTCCACCTTGAGCTTCTGATCCTGGTGGGTTTGTACAACTTGCACAATCCCCTGCCATTACACCCACAACTGCAGTCACAGTTAGATCCTGCTGGATTTCCTCTGGTGCTTGTGGCACAGGTACCCCACAAAGACTGTGCTCACCTGGCTAAAGGAAAACCAGTTGCTCCTGGCAGCTCTCTATCAGGGAAACAACTAGGGAAAGAAAAGAAATATCAAACATGATGACAGCATTGACACAAGATGATGAAGGTGTTGACCTTGTGTGCTGGGAGGTGGCAGTTGGTCTGTGAATCTGGACTACCTCCAGCCACTATGTGCCTGATCTGAAATCTGTCCTGCAGCAGCAGAGCACTCGGGCCCAGCCAGCATGGAGGTGATGATCTGGAGAGACCAGTGTCCTGGTTTCAGCTGGGATAGAGTTATTTTTCTTCTTAGAAGCTGGTATGGTTCTGTATTCTGGATTTAGGATGAGAATAATTTTGATAACACACTGGTGTTTTAGTTGTTGCTGAGCAGTACTTCCACCAAATCCAGGACTTTTCAGCTTCTCATACCGCCCTGCCAGCGAGGAGGCTGGGGGTGCACAAGAAGCTGGGAGGGGACACAACCAGGGCAGCTTACCCAAGCTAGCCAAAGAGATATTCCATAATCTATGGTGTCAAGCTGAACAATAAAGCTGGGGGAAGTTGGTTAGGGGGTCCACTGCTGCTTGGGAATTTGCTGGGCATTGGTTGGCGGGCGGTGAGCATTTGCATTGTGCATCACTTGTTTTTTGTTGTTTTTGTTTTGTTTTGTTTTTCCTATTAAACTGTCCTTATCTAAGCCCATGAGTTCTTGCACTTTTCAATTTTCTCTCCCATGCCACTGCAGGGGAGAGGAGGTGAGGAGGGAAGTGAGCGAATGACCGTGGTGCTTAGCTGGCTGCCAGGTTAAACCATAACAGTCCTTTTGGCACCCAATGTAGGGAAACGAAGAGTTGGGTAAACAACAGATCTGACCAGAGAGTGTTAAAACAAATTTGTTATAATCATGGTATTCGTTTAATAGTTGCTGGTCACAATCTTGATTTATTTGGTCACAGTGTTGATTTATTTGCTCTCAAGGTTATTTTGTTTAACCCCTTTCTTGTTGTTTACCAACTCTGGGGGCTGGCCTGTTTGTTTATGGTTTTGCCAGTTTGTATACAGCATGTGGTCATGTTACAAGCAGACACCACAACATCCCCGAAATGACAGACTGGGATGCCCCAAAGGATCCCTCTATACTCTGCATGCCCATGCCATACTTCTCCTCCTTTGACCAAACTCAGTGGCAAAGCCAACTGCAGCATTTGCTCGCTTCCCCCCCAGAGAGAGTGGTGAGCCCAGAGGATATTTCACAAGTGCAGAGCAGCCCAGGTGTGTCAGAGGCAGCACTGAATGGGTCTGCAGCAGCAGCACTGAAGTCTGCAGAGGTCCAGGGAGGCCATCCCACCTGCTCCCCACTGACTGCAAGCAGCATGTCCGTCCTCCCCAACAGGGCCTCAGGGTAAACAAGACACCCCCCCACACACACACCATCCTCCTCATTCTGCTGTGGTCACTGAGTGGAACACCAGCCTGTCTCCCACCCTCCGTTTTCCACCAAGTACAAGGAATATTTATCATTCAAGCCCATCAAAAGAAAGACATGTCATTTTGCCATCAGTTTACGGATGGATAATTTTAATGCTCAGGATACATCACGGAGACCTGAAGAGGAACAGGAAGAACCAGCAATATCAACTGTCCAAGCCACCTGCTGTTAGGCACATAGATTAGCTCAGCTTTGGTACCTGGGTACTTCATCCCCCAATTTCAGACACAAGCACCAGGCACAGAGCAGGAAAGCCAGCTGGCTTATAGGAGCGCTTCCCTATCCCCGACACCAGCTAGCCTCAGTTCCTCCTGTTCCATGCTGCACCACACCCATCCCACTCCCTGCCTGGAAGCTGGTTCACAGCAGGATACGGGGCCTGCCTGCGGGAACAGCCCACAGCCCTGGGCCTCAGCACTATATGCAGAGAGAAAGACCAGTCCAGAAGACAACCGTTGTTTGGCAGGGCTGCCTTGAAAACCTGCAAGCCATGATACCAGGAACTAGAGATATGCTCCCATACAGTACCCACTGCTTCCCATGGCTGTGCCAAGCTCTTCCAGCCTGCGAGAGAATGTTACTGGCCAAACTCTGCCTGGGAAACAACTTCTGGTCTTTTAAGAAACTTGGCTTACAGCACAAAAGGACATCAGTGTGTTGGCACTGAGCCACAGCTCTAGAGACTTTCACTCCATAACCAATGCCCTTGAATGCCAGGCTCCCTCTGCTCTTCACATGTTGACATTTCAGGACTATAATCCCACACAGAGGGGTGGACCGACAACCAAAGAGGATCCTGGAAAACCGTCTCTGTGCTCCTAGGCTGAATTTCTCCAAACATGCAGCAGTCTCGAGAGCCTGCAGCTGGAAGTAGTACAATTCTTTCCAGAAAAGGCAGAAAACTCTCCTATAGCAGCATATACCCTGCACCAGCACACATTACACTCTGCCATGCTTATTGCCTCAGACTCAGTTCAGTATCACAGAACTCACAGCTGGAAAAAACGAGGCATTCTCCTTTCACAAGTTTGTTTTGCAAGAAAACATTACCCAGGGTAATTGCAGTGAGAGGGAGGGCTCAGCTTCTGCACAGAAGGTGCGGCCAAGCTCCGCAAATACAGTGCAAAGCAATGCAGATGATGTCTTTGGCATGCCAGGTGTTGTAATACTATATTATAGCAAGCTTCACTCTCTCCAGGTAGCACCACGTAGCACAGGTGAAACCTTCACCTGAAGAAACACAGAAGCTCTTAGAGACAATCTTTAGTTCCTAAAATACTTCAGTACTTAAATATGTAAATACTCTTATGTGCAAATGATGCTTAGACACACGTAACACATAAATAATGCCACTCAGTGCCCAGAAGTGTACCACTCCCAGCCATAAACGCCTGTATAAGATAGTCTTGTGCAAAATTCCTAGCATGCCCTAAACAGGACAGGCTGCTCTGAACACAAAAGTGTTTTGCGCAGCATCTCCAGGTGATGTCACACAGCCCATGACCAGGACATGGGCTGCCACAGAAGCAAGTTTTCATTCTTCCAGGCTGCTGAAGCTGAGACCTCTGTACTCACCACAGAGTGAAGCAAGCCCTGAACAGGGACAGAGAAAGGCAATGACGCAGTCTGGAGACGAATGCTCCCAAAATGCCCCAAATATGAAGTAACATGTGTGAAAGCACAGAGGTGGCTAGTTTCGGATTAACAAAAAACCACAGGGAGTCATTACTCAGCATCAGCAAGAGCATCCCCTATGAATACACACAGCACACAAACACCATTGACAATCATTTAATCTCCACTGCAGCTCTGGAGAACAGACGTGGTTCCCACCAGGGTCAAAGAACAGTGCTGATGGAGAGAACATGTCAGAGTCCACAAACCAGAGTCCATGAACCCGTCAGGCACCACGTCTGCAGGTCACACTGGCAGAGGTGACACATCACAGCCACGTACCGTGCCCATGCACTGTCTCTGAAGATCATGCTGGCAAAGGGGACATGTCACGGCCTGAGCTGAGCCCAAACACAGTGCCCGCTGGTCACACACTGTCTCCAAAGATCACACTGGCAGAAGTGTTGCAGCCTGAGGAACTAAGCCCATGCGTGGTGCGGCCAGCCAAGCGGGCACAGGGGACCCCTCCCGTACAGGGGCCATGCCCGCCGGTGAGCTCTGTTGTCCTGACGCAGCGGTGGAGCTGGGCCGGCGCGCACCGTTACTTGAGGCCGTAGAGCAGGGCAAAGCCCAGGAAGATGATGAGCCCAAGCGAGAGGTCAGAG
>VXAA01003763.1:0-37749 GCA_013399115.1 Anseranas semipalmata | reverse complement strand
CGGGCCCCCTCCCGAGCCCGCGCTTGCCCTGCCTTGCAGCTCCCGGGTGGTGGAGATCCAGGCGCAGATGTCGGAGCGGGCCGTGGAGCTGCTGGGGCTGCCCGAGGACCGGCCGTGCCTGCTCCTGGACGTGGGGTGAGCGGGTCCTGGCGGCGGGTGCGCGGCGCACGGGCCTGGGGGGAGGGGGACAGGGGGATGGGGCCGGACTCTTTTCAGTGGTGCCCAGCGACAGGACGAGAGGCAACGGGCACAAACTGAACCACAGGAAGTTTGGCTGAATATGAGAAAGCATTTCTGTACTGTGAGGGTGACAGAGCACTGGAACAGGCTGCCCAGAGAGGCTGTGGAGTCTCCTTCACTGGAGATATTCAACACCCGCCTGGATGCGATGCTGTGCAACGTGCTCTGGGTGACCCTGCTTGGCAGGGGGTTGGACGAGATGATCTCCAGAGGTCCCTTCCAACCTCAGCCATTTGTGATTCTGTGATTCCATGGCCTGGCACAGCACCAGGGCGGGCACCCGGGCCCTATGGCACTGGTGTCAGCTGCAGGCTAACAGAGAGGGACAGGTCGCTGTTGTGTGGTGGCTGCCCTGCAGCAGCATCTGGCAGGGCCCGTGACCTCCGTGTTACCACCCCTTCCTCCCTTCAGCTGTGGCTCAGGGCTGAGCGGGGATTATATCTCTGAAGAGGGGCACTACTGGATTGGCATGGACATCAGCCCCGCCATGCTGGGTGAGCAGACCCTCTTCCCCTGCTTCCTCACCTCGCCTCAGAGGTGATTGCTGAAGGCATGAGCTGGTACCCTGAGCTGTCTTCCATTCTGTGCAGATGTGGCCGTGGAGAGGGAGGTGGAAGGAGACCTTCTCCTTGCAGACGTGGGTCATGGCATTCCTTTCAGGCCTGGCATGTTTGATGGCTGTATCAGGTGAGTTTGTGTACCTAACCAAGCTCTCATGATACTCTTCATAAATACATACTTTGTACAGTATACATGGTTTGCATATGTTGCATAACAGATGAGTGTGACAGTCCTTATCAGTCACTCTTTTTGCTCTGTGCAACTTGATTGCAGCTCTCTGGGACAAGCTGCTGAGATTCTAGATTGTAGAAGTAGTAGTTTCCCAAGATATATTTGTCTGTTTTTGTGGTAGTGAACTAGGAAGAGTATTGAAATAAAGCTGGGGATATTGTCAGGAGGGTGGAGATGTGGACCTAGGAGGAAAACCAAAAGTATTTCTGTGGCATTGATCTAGGGACTGACCTCACAGCTAAGCGAAGGTTTGATGGTTGATTTTGAGATGAAGGAGAGAGAAGCACTTTTCTTAGAGAATACCTCATAAAGGTACTGGAAAGGAGCAGGGGCTGTCTTACCAATCTGAATGTTATTAGGCAAGGTTATATGATGAAAATAAATTAGTTTCCCTGAAGCTTTCCATATGCTTAATGCTGAAAGGAAGCTCAAAGGGAGGTGACGGGCTCTGCTAAAGAATCGATGGCTCAATGTCCTGGGGGTCTTGCTCTCTTTCTCAGTATTTCTGCAGTGCAGTGGCTTTGTAATGCTGATAAGAAGTCACACAGTCCTCCAAAACGCCTTTATCGATTCTTCTCAACTCTTTATACTGCCTTGGTAAGTGTCATGCTCTCCCAGTCAGGCCTCTGCCTATTTTTATGTCCTCACTGGTGCCTTTTAGCAACACTTTTTAAGTAAATGCTACTGAGATGTAGGACTAGCAGGAGCACCTATTTCACGTGTGCTTTCCTGTCTGCATGGTGCCCTGTGTTTCTGTAATCCCTGCTGTTAGCCCCATGCCTTGCTGTGCTGTGGGGAAGCTGGCTCTGCAGTCTGAGCAGCTCTTCTGGGAGAGTTCTCCAGGAGGCTTTGGGAGGTGGGGGCTAGGGACTGGGTGACCAGAGGGGAAGCCTACTCTAAGACAGGCTTGTGACTGACTTTGTTTCCCATAGGCCCGAGGATCCCGAGCCGTCCTGCAGCTGTACCCTGAGAACTCGGAACAGGTACAAGATATCACTCAGTGGGGCAGAGGGACAGGCAGAGCCAGGCAGAGAAGCTGTGTGCTGTTTGAGGCTCTGAATAGATCGTGTTTCCCCACATTGGGTCTGTGTCTCTGTCCTTCCTGCCATCCATAAAGCTCTGCAAGAGCCAGGAAAAAAACAAAATAATAATAAGTAGGACGCCATACACAATTTCTGCTGCTTCACAGTTTGTTTTGGGCTGAGCCTTAAAATCAAAGAAATTGGCAGGACATGATCTAAATCTGCTGTGCTTGATTTTTCCCTGTGTGATGGGGTTTGAAGACTGGGCTGTACTCATCAGCACTGTACTGTAATTCACCAGGGCTGGAAAATCCAGCCCTGTGTCCCTCTCCTGGAGAGTCTGCTGCTCCACTGAACCCAGGCTAGGTGGAGGAACAGGGAGAACCAAATAAATACCGCAGGCTGGTGCCTGGATGGAACTGCAGAGCTAGGGGCTTGTTGCAGGTTTTAACAGGAATAGGTTTGACCCATCCTGGGCATGCACAGATAGCTGTGGCTGAGCCCAGAGGTCTCTTGGGCATTGCTCATGGGTGACTGCTAAATGACTTTTGCGTGTGCTTCTTTTTCCAGCTGGAGCTCATCACGGCCCAAGCCATGAGAGCTGGCTTTACTGGGGGAATGGTGGTAGATTACCCCAACAGCACCAAAGCCAAGAAGTGAGTCTTGCGTCTCCGTGTATGGGCATGTGTGGGGTGAGGCATAGCCTGAGTAGTGAATTTACGAGCTGTTTTTCTCTCTCCCACGATACAGTCCTGGGCAGAGGTGACAGCTTAGATCTGACTCTATTATAGAAGATTGTAGTCTTGCTTGGGGACTGGGAATCGCGTGTTGAATCCCAGTTTTGTGTTCCTTATTTTTTTTCCTTCAGGTTCTTCCTCTGTCTCTTTGTTGGGACATCTGGCACATTACCAAAGGTGAGGAACTCTGCCCAGCAGCAGAAATGCTGGCTGCTGGGTGATGTGGAAGAGCTGTGGGTGAGCAGGAGTCATGCCAGACAACTCTGCATACGCAGATGTGGCTTCATGCTTACATTTCTTTGTTCTTTGTCTGGTTTCTGTGCCCAGATTTCTGGGAGATCAGTTTGTTCCTGCCCCAGCCCCTCCCCTTGCAGAGCACTGTGTTCCCCTTTATTTAGATGGCAGTGACTGCTAGCTCTGTCTGTTCCAGGTGGGAGTTCTCAATTTTGCTTTTCAGGGCCTTGGTACTGAGTGTGCTGATGGAGAAGAGTTACACCAGGCAAAGTTCACCAATGAGAGGTACGGTATGTGGGGTGAAGCTTCAAGTCCTCCCCAGGTATCAGGGGATGTAAGTGTTCACTTTTGCCGACTGAGGACCACAGTGCTGTCATGCGTGAAGTGACTAGAGGGAAGGGACTGGTGGCACTGGGAGGAGCCTTGGCAGTCCAGATGGGCACTGCTTTATGTTACTGAAGGGCCCCAGACACAAGGAGTAGAACAGCTTGGTTTGACTGTAGGGCTTTGCTGTGGCGTCAGGGAGCTGTTGTTGATGCTCACCTTGGAAGTACAGCTGACCATTCAGTTTGAGGTGCTCTTTCTGTCCAGCACTCAGCTCTTCAGCTCAGCAGTGTAGCATAGGCTAGTGGTGGTGGGAGGGAGGTTGTTTACACTGCTGGTTATGCCAAGCATTGCTTTTTTGGTGGGGAGGCAGATGCTGTGCTTGAAGCCTGGTGTTCCCTTCCTTCCTCTGTCAAATTCTTTGCTGTTAGACTGTGCATAGCTGTGGCCTGTGTGGTTTCTTCTGCTGGCCAGGTCTCCTCCCATGGTAGCGCTGCTGGGAGGAGCCCCCCTTGCAGCCAGTGGGAGAGACAGAGAACAAAAAACAGAGGAAAGTTGTCGTGGCTGCCAGGAGCTGGTGGCTGCCATGTTTTCCGGCCTCTTACATTGCTGTGTTCTGCTCACTTAGTCTAGGGGGTACCTCATCTTGGAAGGCAACAGCAGAACTGGCAACTTGTTGGGAAGCCAGAGGCTTTGCCTGCTTTGTTCAAGGTAGAGCAGACAAGGGGAAGGTGGCTGTACTTGAGCCTGTATTCCCATGAGATCCCAGAGTCCAGCGTGCTGCTGGTGTATCAGATGTGGCACAGGGGAGTGCTGGCCTGCTGCAGCCTGTAGAGGGTAGGTGTCCCTTGGCTCAAAGCCAGGGCTGGTGGCAACCTCCCTCCCCCTGTGTGTCTGGAGCTGGACCGTGTGGCCTTGCCCACAGTGCTCCTGAGCCTCTTTTATCCCTGAGGAATGGGGGGTCACCCACTGTTTTTATGAGGCAGAGGGCATGCCCAGGTCTGGGTGGAAATCTTCCAGGGCACAAAAGTGTTCCTCCCCAGCTGCTCTCTGCTGTCTCTGTAGGACACGGTTCAGGAATGCCAAGGGCAAGTCTGTGAAGAAAAGCCGGGACTGGATTCTTGAGAAGAAAGAGCGCAGACGACGACAGGGCAAGTAAGTTTAGCTGGGTCCTGCCTCAGCTGAGGCGGACTGTGCTGGCATGGCTTGCGGTCACCCATTCAAACTCCTGCCATGAACTAGCTTCCCTTCCCCTCCCAGAGTGACCTGTGGATTGCACCGAGTTGCTCTCTGCTTCTCTCCACAGGGAAGTGCGAGCAGACACAAAATACACGGGTCGAAAACGCCGCCCTCACTTCTGAATTGCTGTGGACATTGCTGACGTGGAAGGTGGTGCGTTGGCCTCTTTGGTGAGCCTCCTGTGGATGGCACAGATGGGCCCCCCAGGCCTGGGACTTGTTGGAACAAGTCACTGTGGCTCTTGCAGGTGTAGCGTGGCTCAGGTGCAGCCAAACTGCTAACTGCAAAGCTGCCAGCCCTGTTTTCCTAGTGAAGGCAGAGTGGCACAGAGTTCTGGCCACTTGGTGTCTGCCGTGCCATTGCTCATCTTCCCAATAGGGCAGTGAGCCATCCTCTTCATTAAACAGTCAACAAGTCAGAAGTGTTGCTGGTCTCCTGTGTCGTGTCCTCAGTGCAGGGGAGCACTCAGGTGGGAAATAGAGCACCTGGTTCCCTGCCAGCTTCCCCTCTGCCTGCAGGCAGGTAGCCAGGCAGTATAAAGGTATGTGTCCTGTGAGGGCAAATCTTCCTCCAGGCAGAAGTGTTTGTGTGAGCTTTCCTGTGGTGATTCCTCCTGCATCCGCTTCAAGTCAGGCCTACCCTGTATGCGTTAATGCTCCGAGGGTGTTGGAATCTCCACACCCCAGCCCATGCTCCCTGTCACCTCCTACCTTCCCCTTAAACAGAGGTGCCAGCCAGAGCTTTACAGTTAGAAATGTTTATTCTACATAAAAATTCCACAAAATGGGAAGCTGTTTTGCACCCAAAGCTTTGGAAGAAGAAAGGGAGGCTAGCAGGGAGAAAAAGGGTGAAGGAGAAAAGAGGCAACAATACAGTGTCATCCAGCCCAGTGAGACAGCAAGCCAGGGTCAAGATCCACATAGAAAACAAGGACACTTAGCTCACAGTACAGCAACAGTACAACTCCACGGGGGGCTCGGAAAGCCTTCAAGTACATTACTTAAAAAAAACAAACAAAAAAACAGTCCCCAGTTCAAGTGCAAGCTGTGTGTGCCCCACACTGCTCGTAGAATACTGCATCGACATGCTCCCGGTGCTGGGAGGGCAGGTGGCACTTGGAACAGAGGTGTTGTAACCCAAAGGACAAGTGGTCTGAGGTTGGGGGCTAGAAAGAAAAAGTGAAATGTTTCTCCAAAGCACAACCGCACTGTTGGTGATTTGGTCTGTACATGCAATGACAGGCAGGTAAAAAGGAACTGAACGGGGCTTCCCATAGTGCACGGGTAATTATTGCACCAAAACACCCTCCCCTCACAGCGAGGACAGTGTGACACGGCCTGCAGGGCAGCATTGGCAGCATGCTCCTCTGTCTCCCTCATATCAGAGCATGTAGCCATTGCTGCCTGCACCATCCCAGCAGTGGCAGAATCATGGCACTGTCCGGTTCCTGCTGCTGGCAGTGGTGGTACTGACGAGGAAGGAGCAAGTGTCAGAATCTCCTCCTCCGCCACCCAGTGCCATTCTTAGCCTCGTGCCTTGACAGGGGTGGGCCACAGCCCTGATGTCATGTGAGCTTGTGTCACAGAAACCACTTCTTGGAAGAAAAAAAAATGTCCCCTTGTGTTAGCAGTGGGCATTGCCACAGGGTGAGAGCCTGAGATGAACTTTTCTTGCCTGCCTGCCTAGGAGCAGCCCTACCAGTAGTGTTATTGCTTCCCAGAGGAGGGGGCCCAGCACTCTCGCTGGCTCAGCACAGCAGAGTGCAGACTGCAGTGGCAGGCACCTGCACTGGGGCAGAAGCAGCAGGCATTGTGCATCGCCTCCACCTCTGTCTCCTGTAGCCAGATATGCCCACAGAGCAAGGACTAGGTGAACACCTGCCTCCTGCCCTGGACACGGGCTCCAGAACCGGCCTGTCCCTGCTTGCAGGGATCCCAGTGCCCCGAGCCCTTGTGCACGCAGGGGCTGCAGTGGTGTAGCTCACATTAGATGTCACAGGACTGTGAAAGAAGGGAACTCTGGTCTTGGATGTTCTCATGGCCGCAGCTGCTGGGGGCTTGGGCTGGGCAGGGCGGGGGACTGGGCTGGACACATTCCCCAGCAGTGGCCAAATGCAAGCAGGGGCTGTGTTGTTGGACCTTTGGTAACTGGCAGGGAGGGCTGCGCTCGGGGAAAGCAGGGCTGTGACCTGGCTACAGCCTGCTGCCCTGCACCCTACACCTGTGGGCACACTGCACAAGGCCAGTGCTATGGCAGCCGGACAGGATGGAGGAGCGCGGGGTGGGAGCAGTGCTTAGCTCCAGCCAGTCCTGTGCTCACTCTCCCACCCCAGCTTGCACTCCTTAGCCCTTGGAGAACATAGAGGCTGGGTGCACTCAGCTGGCCCTGGTTGGAGCCATGAGGCAGCATGCTGCCTGCAGCTGGAGTGCTCACTGCCATCGAGTGCCCCTTTTCTGCTAGCAGCATCTGGGCTTATGTCCAGCCTCCACCCCAGTGCGTGGCTACAAGCTTGGCACCGGCACCTACCTGGCTCGGGCTCCTCCATGGTGCTTTGGCACTTCATGGGCCAGCCGGAGCCACTGGAGTCTCCCGAGGAATACAAGGGCAGAGCCCTGCCATTGGCCTGAGGCAGCAGCATGGAGGTAACAACACGGTGGCAACAGGGCCCCTCTGAGCTGCCAGCAGGCTCCAGCCAGCCCACAGTGGCTGCATCCATGTAGTGGGTACAGCTGACAGCACAGGGAAGCTAGGTGCTGGTGCAGCAGCCCACAGTGTGCAGGTGTGTCCCTGATGGCCCTGGGAAGAGCAGGCAGCAGGGCACTGTGCCAGGAGGAGGTGGCAGGCAGATGCTAAGATATGGCAGAAGGGGAGGTCAGGCACTGCCCTGCTCAGGAGCTGGTGACATAGATGAGGAGGAGGAAGGCTGCTGCTCCTAGCTTGCAGGGGGTGGATGCAACAATGGATGCTCCCTGGGACTGTGACAGGAGAAAGCCCTCCTGTCTCCAACCCCCAGTCCAAGGGTGCCAACATGGAGGAGCCAGGCTGGGAACAGCCTTGCTCCCAGGCAAGCACCACCTGGGGCAGTGGGTGTCAGAGCTGTCCCCAAACCCTGACTGCCCAAGCCCAGGCCTGGGGACAGTGAGAGCCAGGGCCACTGTGTGCAAGAGTTGAGAACAGAACAAGGAGGATTTGGAGCAGGGTGAGCAGCCAGTGAAACTTGGTGGCCTTAAACCACCTGTGGCCTCTTGCCCTGCCAAACCAGTACTGGGGTGCAGCACTGAGCTCCATGTGACTGTCCCCATCCCCAAGCATCAGTGATGGCCCCAGGCAGCACCCACTGGCCAGCAGCAGCACATCCAGCCCCAGACACCTGCACCGGGGCAAGGGCTCACACAGAGTGGTGGGCAGCTCCACCACCAGCAGAGCAGCAGGGATAGAGCCCCACAGCCAGGCATGGGCACGGGGAGAGCAGAGCCTGGTAGAGCACACCCCTGGGGAAGTGCCCCATAAGAGAAGCAGCCCAAGGAAAAGTGGTTTGCAAGCATGGACATGGCTGACAGACATGAGAGCTCTGGCTGGAGGTGATGGGAAAAGCTGGGGGAGGTTGACTGGGCCATGTGCTCCTGAGGACCCTGTAATGCCCGTCACTAACACAGACTGCCCAGCACAGGAAGAGCAGCAGTGCCCAATGGTACCTCTGTCCCCACCTGGTCCCAGCCAGCCTCCCAGGCTGGAGCAGTGATGAGAACTCGGGTTCCCTGCAAAGGTCCCCCTCACGCCCATCACCATCCCCTGCACCCCGCCTGCGCCCCGGGGGCCGGTGCTCCCTCCACACAGACGCACCGCACACACAGCGTCACAAACAACCATGCATTAGAAACTGAAATGCTGCTGGGAGGCTCCGGGGCTGCGTGGTTCGCTCCGGCATGGCTGCGGCCCCACGGCACGCACGGCTCCGTCCATCACACACAAATAGTCCCGTGGGGTGAGTCTAGCCGAAAATGCCGCCAAAGGTGGAGGCAATGACAATACCCAGGATCACACAGCAGATAATGATCATGATCTTCTTCTGCTCAGGTGTCCCAGCACCGGCAAGGAGAGAAGGGAGAGGGGACCATGAGTGCCAGGGGCAAGCTGGCCCCGCGAGCTGGGGCCTGCGATGTGCCCTGTCCCCATGTGTCTGTGGTGGGCTCTGATCAACACTATGGGAGCCAGACAGGCTCTGGCCATCTCTGGGGCACGGCTGGGTACCCCGGCTCCCTCTTCAGCACTGGACTGGCAAAGCTGGTGGCCCACTGGATCCCCTGAGCTGCTGGACTGCTTCAGGGCCATGGGGGTGTGCAGGTAGGGCCAGGCTTGGGGAATGGGGCAGGCAGCTGGCACTGTGCTGGGGGTCAGAGCTGTACCATGCCTTTCTCTACCACCCCCACCTTGTTTTGGCAAGGGACATGGCTCCCACAGCTGTGGGACCCACCCTGTCGCTTTTCCTCCCGCCAAGGAGCACCCCTGGCCCATGGCTCATTGTCAACGCTCAGGGAGCCCGTGCCACAGAGCTCTGCCTCAGTCAATGTCGCCAGTGGGACCCGCACTGCGCCCAGTGGTGCGGGGTAAAGCGATGCCTGAGCACCCACAAGGCTGCAGGCAGCAAGACAGGGGTGCCAGGCTGGGACCTGGCCCATGGACAACGTCAGCAGTGTGGGCAGGGGAAGATAAGACCCAGCCAGTGCCATGACTCACCCGTCTGGCTTTGCTCTGGTACTTCACCGCTTTTTTGGTGTCAGACACAGCCCGCTCCACGTAGTCCACAGAGTGTTCCACGTTGTACTCAATGCGGTCGATCATCTCACCCTGCAGAGTAAGGACAGAGCCCACACGACCACGTGCGCAGATGTGAGCTCCTTCCTTCCCTGCTGCTCCCCAGCACTGTGCAGACGTCACCCTGCCCAGCGGCCCTGCATGGAAGAGAGAGGGACAGTCACCTGCCTGTAGCAGGCACACAGGCAGTGGGCACCCCGGGGTGCCTTGCGGTGGGGGGTCCAGACCACAGGCTTTGTCCCAGAGGGCTGGGACCTCTGTGCACATCCCAGCAGAGAGGCAAGCAAGGGTCAAGGGAGGGTTCCCCAGCCCAGTCCTGGCCTGGTGGCCGCACGTCTTATGTCCCAGGTGAGCATCATGGCCACGACAGGATTTGCATTGACACCATGCTACACACTGGAGAAGCAGGAGGGATGTCAGTGGAGGGCACAGACCACACCAGCAGCACCATGTGGGATGCTCACAAAGCCACAAACATGCACAGGTGACTGCTCAGGTCTGCGCAAGCACCCTGCCGAGAGCAGAGGCCCCTGGAGCGAGGCTGGTGAGTCTGGACCGACTGTTCCTGCAGGGACTACTGCCCCACTCTGCCTCCAGGATATGGGGACATGGCCTGGGGCATCCTCCCCCAGCCCACCTACTCCCTTCTGCCCCCTCCTCACTGCCCACGGCGAGCAGCCAGGCCCTACAGCAGCTGGAGACTGAATCTGACAATTTGTGTGAATGACAGGCTTTCCAGGGGTGGGCAGAGGCTTGAACCCTAATGTCCTTCTGCACAGCACAGAGGGAATCTGGGCTGCAGAGCTGGGGGTCATGGCCAGCAGCTCTGCAACACTTTTCCGAGCCTTAACGCCTGACGGCACCAGGGAGGATGAGCCTTGCAAGTCCAGGGATGTTACCCTCCCACCCTGGTCCAAGCGCTGACCCCCACCAGGCACCCTGCTGCTCCTGTCCCATGCCTGTGATATGCCAGCCTGGCTGCCGTGACTGAAGCTGCTGCTTCCCCTGCCCACTGGTGCCATGCCTGGGGCAGAGCAGGCAGCCGCCAGAATGGCTGCCAGCCCGGCACCCCTCTGCTCCCTGCCTTCCCTGTGCCAGCAGCTCAGAGTCTCCCACCCCACAGGACAATGCAGAGTGCTGGCATGGTCTAGCGGTTACAGCAGGGCAAGATGCTGCAAGTCCTCCCATGGACACCAGTGTGCACCAGGCCTCCTGCCTGGTTTCATGCTTCCATTTCTCCCAGGGAAGGCAGGTGAGGGCTAGTTGTGCCCCTTCCCACACAGGGATCAGCACAGTGCAGCATCCTCGGGTCACTGTCTCCACACTGCCCCGACCTGCTGGGCTGTGGGGTGGCAGCATGGGCACTGGCTGCAGGCAAGGCCACAGCAGCAGGCAGGGCCAGGGATGGTCACGGTGGCCTCTGTCGCCCTAGGGACACCCCTTGCCTCCAACCATGTATGTGTACCATGGGGGCTGCACCACCCGTGGGCCCTGTTGGGGCAGCAGGACGTAGCCATGTGACAAGCTGTGATAAACAGGGCTCCCAGGAATGGTAACAAATCCTGCTGGCAGAGAGGCACAAGGAGCCCAAAGTAACAGCACTGTGAGGATAGGACACAGGACCTGGAGTCTCTGAACAACGTGGAGGTGGCTCTGCATGGACTGACATCCCCACACGCACTGGGGCCAGCCAGAGGAGACAGAAGGTGCAAGGACCCTTCTCTTCGGGGCAGGGAGGAAGGGGACGACACTGCCAAAATATCCTGACCCAGGCTCCTGTCCCAGCCTGTCCTAAGAGCTCCCAGCCCGATGCCCTGCACACAACAAGGGAGAACAGAGGAGACGCACAGGGCCAGATTTGCCAGCTGGTCGTGGGCAGGTCAGGCAAACACCTCCATGCCACAGCCACCCTCACCCATTTTCCACGGGCCAGCCCCGGTGCCACACAAGAGCCACAGACATGCAGAGTGCAGCCATGCAGAGCCGAGCATGCAGCACTGGCGAGGACCAGATGGGGCTTTACCTGCCACTGATGTCTCCTCGGGCCGCGACAGCATGGTGGGCAAGAAGGGGGGTGAGCAGAGACACCAAAGAGCATGCCCGGCCGAAGGGACAGGCCCTGCGGGCTGGTGGCACAGCCTGGGGCTCCCCAGGCTCCACCAGTGGGGCCCAGTGCTTGCACGTGAGCCCATACGGGGCTCCCCAGCATTGGTCAGGCTCCAGGGAAGGACACATCCGTGCCTGGGTGCCAGCCACGTGCTGCCCTCCTACAGGGCCATCACCTCACCTCCCACCCCAGGCACACAGCAGCCCCTGCTCTGGGGCACAGGATGGGTGCCTCTGGCCCTGGAGAGCCCAGCTCAGCCCTGCTGGGAGCAGCATAAGTCCCAGGTGGCCAGATGAAGCTTTTCCCCTCAGCACCCACTTTGGCAGGAGACCAGCAAAGAGAAGGTGCTTTCACGGGCCCAGGGCTGCCCTCCCAAGCTATCTGCCCCAATGCCCTTTCTGTGCCTGGGCAGAGCACACCAGCAGCCCTGTTCTCCTCCAGCCCCGCCATGCGAGCTGGAGCTGGGCCATGGACTGCGGCGTCTGCCTACCTGGCTCTCCACCAGCATGGCCATGTCCATGAACATGTCATGCAGCTCTCGGATGCTGTTCTCCAGCTTGATGATCTCACTGTGCCTTGTCTCGATCTCATTCAGTGCCTGCTTGGTGATGTTTGAATCCATAATGATCTGCAGGAAGACAAAGCCAGTAAACATCATGCTTAGTCCCCCAGATGCTGTCCCTCACTGCTGGGACCAGGGGAACCAGGGGGGTAAGAGAAGGGCTTAAAAGAAGGGCATCTTCTGGGGCAAAGGAGAAAATGGAGCAAGATCCTGGCAGTGCTCTGGGGTTTGGCCCCATTGTGACCAGCTCGCTGCTGGCACAAGGCCATAGCCAGGCTCCACGGAGCCACACAAATCCTTGGAGGCTGGCACTGGACTCGGCAGGAGCATGGCAGGCCAGCACCATCTGCCTGCCCATGTGGCTGCCGGGCATGGCAGAGACCTGGGCAGAGCAGGGCCTCAGTGCAAGGCCACCCTCCTTGGGGTTGTGGCTGGTGCCAGAGTGTGAAAGGCTTGGCTGCCATACAGCCTCCATCCCACAAGTACTGTGGAACAGGGAGAGCCTCTGGCCACCCCAGCAAGGCAGTCTGCAGCAGCCTCCCCTCTGCCCTGCCCCAGCCCAGAGCTGCCCCTCTGGCCAGGACACAGCCCCTGCTCAGGCAGCATCCCACTGCAGTGTGGGCAGTGCTTCTCACTCCTGTGCTGGGTGCACATCCACCAAACAACTCTCCAAGGGACAAGGGCTGCCTTGGCTTTTAACCATGCCAGGCTCGGAGCAGGGCTGACCGTGGTGCTTACCCCAGAGGAGAAGATGGCTGGGTTGCCGCTCTCCAGCATGTCCTCCAGCTCCTCGCTGGTGGTGGTCCTGCCAGCTGCAAGCAACACACACGGGTCAGTTGTGAGCTCCTGTCCTGCCCATGGGTCCAGCAGCCCTACCACAGGGTTCTGCTGGCTCTGTGGCATCTCCCAAAAACAGAGCTGAGCTGCCCTTCTAGCCCTGAGAGCACAGAGGGCAGTTACAGGAGCAAGGACAGACTGCAGGGCTACCCCAACAAACCCCACCCCGGGCTAGTTGAAGCCCACAAGGACATACAGCTCAGCAGAGCTCACTGCCCTGACACACACTGCTACAGCTACTCAGAGCCCCATGCAGGCATTTTAGCCCTCAGGGCTGCCTGCATGTATTCGGTTTACGTGGCAAGGGCTTGGTAGCAGGCGGACTGCAGTGGTGGCCTCTGTGAGAAGAGTCCAGAAGCTGTCCCATGTTAGATAAGAGCCAGTTCCAGCTGGTTTCAAAATGGACCCGCTGCTGGCCAGAGCTGACCCAATGAGCGACGTTGGTTGCGCCTCTGTGAGAGCAGATTTAAGAAAGGGAAAAATTTGCTGTGCAACAGCAGCTGGGAGAGAGCAGGAGATGCTCCAGGTGCTGGAGCAGAACTCCCCCTGTGGCCCGTTGAGAGGCCCATGGTGGAGCAGATCTCCACGCTGCAGCCTGTGGAGAAGATCACGGTGGAGCAGGTGGATGAGGCCTGAAGGAGGCTGCAGCCCATGGGAGCCCCCGCAGGAGCAGGCCCCACGCCGGAGCTGCAGCCTGTGGAGAGGAGCCCACGCAGGAGCAGCTGATCTGGGGGGAGCTGCCGCCTGTGGGGGACCCATGTTGGAGCAGTTTGGTCCTGAGGGATGGACCCCATGGTACAGACCAATATTGGAGCAGTTCTTGAAGAACTGCTGTTTGTGGGAAGCCCACAGAGGATCAGTTCGGAAAGGACAGCGTCCCGTGGGAGGGACCCCATGTTGGAGCAGGGGAAGAGAGTGACCGTGAAGGAGTACCAGAGATGAAGTGTTATGGACCAACTGCAGCCCCCATTCCCCATTCCCCTGCACTGCTTAGGGGGAGGAAGTAGAAGAGGGTGGATGAGGGGAAGGTGTTTTTAGTTTGCTTGTAGTTTCTCACTGTTCTAGTCCGCTAGTGATAAGTGATAAGTAATAAATTATATTAATCTTCCTGTGCTGAGTCTGTTTCACCTGCGATGGTAATTGGTGGGTGATTTCCCTTTCCTTATCTCAACCCCTGAGCCCTTTCCATCATATTTTCTCCCCCTTTCCCTTTGAGGAGGTGGAGAGAGAGAGCGGTTGTGGTGTAGTTGCTGCCTAGCAGGGTAAAACCACCACATTGACTTTTAGCCCTGCAGCTGTTTAACAGAGAAACCAGACTCGTTCCTTCTCCCTGTGACACAGATCTCATTCTTGGCAGTACCCCTAGTCCCATGGTGGTACCTTCAGCCCCACAGCTCCTTTGAGGGCAATTTGGTTGTCCTTTGCTCACAGTTGCCTCCCACTCCCCACAGACATATTCCTCACAGCTAGAGAGCTGTGAGATACTAATCACTCTGCAGATTACATCGGTCCTCCAGCATAAATTACAGCATGTTCTTCAGGCTAACAGTCAGGTAGTACCCATGAAATTGCAGTGCTAAACAGAGACAAACACACTGGGCAGGCTTTTACCAGGGCTGACCAGTGGGAGCAAGGAAGGCAAGCAGGTCGCACCTGCAGGGAAGGCAGAAGACATCCCAATGGTGCGACCAGGAGCAGATTGGGGCAGATGGGTAGGAACAGCTAATGACGCGACTTATAAAAAACAGTGAAACCATAGAAGTCAAATGAGGTTTGCTCAATCAAGAAGAAGCCAAAGGCCAGTAGCTGCCACATCGTTACAGAAAGGCGAGGGAAAGGGAGGGCACCACCCACCAGAGCAGGCCCACTGAAGAGACAGCCCACAAATGCAGTGAGGCTGTGGGAGATGGACGTGGCCCCTCCTGGCTGGATGCCCCCAGTGCCCTCCAGGAGCAACTAAAGCACTAAAGGGAGAACATGAATGCATTCAAGTCTGCCTGAAACCAGCAGAAGGGCAGGCAAGGAAGCCCCAGGGTCTGGTATGTTGCTCCCCTGCCACACGCTGCCCACAGGCTCTTTTAGTGGGTATCAGAAGGGACAATAACATTCTCTGGGATAAGTCGAGGGCATCTCTGAATGGGGAAGCAGAGGAGACGTGGCAGAGTGCAGGGACAGCCCACGGGACAATGCTCCCTGCTTCCAGCAGTGGCTCAGACCAGGGAAGTGCCAGAAATCGTGAACCTGATCCAGAGGTTCATCATGGGGCTGTCAGTGAGCCTGGGAGCACCGTGGCAGTCCCTGCTCATCCAGCCATACCCAGCCACCTCCTCTGCAGCATGGCCAAGGAGATGACGGGGCAATTTGGGGCTGGCTCCTTCATCGTAGTCCAGGACGGAAATGAGCTCTTCCATCCAGCACTCCTGACTCGCGAGACTTTACATTCACCGCTCTGTCAGGGCTGGATACACACACAGGTTTCTGCCCGATTTCTCCCTTCTGGTATTTCATGAGGGAGAGAAAGGAGCTTTAAGCCATGATCACAGCAGCATAGTGAATGCTGCCTCCCTGCCCAAGGACTTTCTCCAGAAAAGGACAACTCTACACTTCATTTCAGGTCTCCTTCTCTTGTCCTGAGACACAAACGAGAAGACCACCTGGAACTCCTTTGCTCTGTTCCTTCCTGAGGCCCTAACCCACACATGGGCACTCTGAGCATCTGCAATGAAAAAGTGTGTTTCTGGCTTTGCCTCAGGAAAACAATGCTGTATCAGCAGATGTTGGTGGTGACAGCAGTCAGGAACACATGGGAGCCTGCAGGCTCCAGGAAGCGTTATCAGCGCCACGTGGAAGTTGTTTGCTGTCTCCTGGCACCAGGAGGCTGCTGGAAGGGAGAGGGAATAAATGCAACCACACACCGGTGAGCAGGAGACTCCAGAAGACTGTTCATTAATTGGCTAACGCTCATCAGCTCTGATTCCCCACCAGACAAATGGGGTTTATGTCCACAGCTGGGCCAGGAATGTGCAGCCGCCTTACCAAAAGCACATAATAAAGCAGGGAGCTTCATAGATGCTTTCTGGGCTACGTGATAAACAGAGCAACAAGAACAGGAAGGGCAGCAGGATGCAGAAATGTGCTGGGGTCCCTTGCAAACACTGTCTGGGACTTGAAGCTTTAGGAGGCTGGAGGACGCACTCCAACGTGTGTAGCGGGTAGCTGGGATCACTCCCCTGACCTGCCTCATCCATGCTCCTCCTTGTCCAACAGCATCAGTGCTGCACAGCTTCTTGCTGCCTGCACTGAATTTGTTGCTCCTCCTGGGACATAGGCAAGGAAGGAGTGACTCAAAGGGAAGGCAGCAAAGCGGGAACAGGAACTCAGCAGCTCTCCCGAAGGTCTCCAAGGAGCAGGTGGAAGGCTGTGACAGTGCCCCACACATGGGACATGGAGCCTGCATATGACATGACAGAGCCCAGCATCTGAGAGGTGACATCTAAGTCCATATCACCCCAGGAGCATCAGGCAGGGCTGGATCCAGCGCTCCCCCAGCACCTGCAACAAGTCATCCAGACCAGCAAGCAGCAGATGAGACATTGCAGGAGGGAGAACAGGAGCTGGGAGCTGCACATTGAAGCTCATGGAGCTTCTAAAAGCAAGATGTAATTGAGATGGACAGGTGGCAATAGAAAGGAAGCCATTTACTGGGATGTCCAAAAAACAGTTACAGTTGGAAGACAGATAGAAAATAAAAAAGAACAAGAGAAAAAACAATGACCAGGAGGAAAAATGGAAATTCTTTAAAAAGAAATCTCTCTTTTATTGGTTTTGTTGGAATGAAATACTTTCTCTGCAAGTTAATTGCCCACAGCCTGAAAAGAATTCCTCTATTATTTGTGACTAACATCTCATAATCTAAAAAGTTAATGGGATTTTTATTTTAATAACTGATAGGCATGGCTCAGTAAGCCTGCGAACAGCACCCAGCTGGCTCTTGCAGCAGGAAACCAAGGCACGGAACATATGGGAGAAGACCCTCTTCCTGGTGTGTCTGGGGTGGTCTTGGGACAGGCAGCCCAGGATTTAGCGGCAGAGAGCAAAATGGGTTGAGCTTGGCCCCACTGTGTCCGGACACTGAACTTTCAAGAAAACGGGACAGCTCCTGGTCTCTCAGTCGAGGTCACATCATGCTGTGTTGCTGCGTGAGGACTGCAGCACCCAGACCTCCCTGAGGCCACACACTGAACAGAGAGAGCACAAAGTTGCAAAGAATCGCAGCCCAAATCACGCACTGATAGCCTGCTGGCAAGCTTGGTAAGCAGCACACTGGGGCAGTGACACCAACTCTCCCAGCCATGAGCCTCCCAGTAGAAACTTCCACTGCTGTACCTCTTGGGATCAAACAAGTTGCATTTGATAGGCTCAGGAGCCCCAGGTGAAGCCTGTTCCCCTCCCATGGTACTGGGTGTTGGAAGGAAGGACTCAGCTGACCCAAATGGCTCACAGGGGAGTGCAATCCACAGCTCATCATTTAATGGAGTAAATCTTCAAATCTGACTGCTTATTGCAAAGAGACAAAATCATGAACAGAGCAGATCTTAGAGATCACCATTAAAAAGTAATGCTGATGGTCCACCAAAGAAATGGTCCACCCATGAGACAGTAAGCAAAAAGAACCAGAGAAGGTGAGGAGCAGCAATCTGCTCCTCCATGCTTGGTCAGCAGCTCCAAAAAGAGGCAACCAGAACCATATGACAAGGATCCCCACCCTGCAGCAGAAGCCATCTCTTAGCAGAGCTGGGATGAGCCCATCCAGCAGTTCCCAGCTCCTGGAGGTGCTGGGCGAGGCATGGGTTTCCTGTCCCCACATCTCCCTGTGGGGAGATGAACAGCAAGGACAAGACCCACAGCTCTTACACAACGGGTGGGTTTGAAATGTTTTCCCCAAGTTCTGGGCAACATGGTCACAGACACTCCAAACGCTTCAGAAACCAGGGGACTGCTGAAACGCCAGGATGCTATCCTGCCTCGGCAGCCTCCCCAGGGCTGTGATGGAGTAGCAGGAGTGGGGCTGCTCCAGGGCAGAGGCTGAGCCGGAAGCCCAGCACACACGAGGCCCTCAACAACTGGGGTGCAATCCCACTGCATGCAAGCTGAGTGGTGATAACAAAGTCCAGCAGCAGTGTCAGACAAGGCAAGCTGTGAAATCATACCTGGGGGGTAGCTCCAAAGAGTCCTGTCAGGAACAGCAGGAAATGGGGCTGGAGACAGGACTGGAGACAAAGCTACAATGTAGGGCTGAGGTACATCCAGGAGACATGGCCAGAGAAGGACAGGGGGACACAACTACAACAAAGATCCCAAGTCCCAGGAGACAGGGCTGGAGACAGGTACATCTGCAACAGAGCTCAGATGTGGTCTGCGTGGCCCAGGCCTGATCCCATACAGCTGCTGAACCCATAAGCAGAGGTGGAAGTCCTGTGCGAGGCTGGTCTAGAACACTAAGAACTATTAGCGCCCCCAAAGCCCTGAGAAGCTGCTGCTTTGCAGCAAGGGAACAACAAGTCCTCCTCCTAGCTCTGCCCACGTCATGGCTGGCAAATCCAAGAAGCAACATTTTTGCTATGTCAGCCCAATGTAATTATGGCATTTTCTCAATACCCATGGAAACCGCACTCTGCTAGAGTCCTTCACCACTCCTGCTGACCTGCTCCGAACCCCTTCCATCCTTCTGCAGCAGCACTGGGAGCCTTGGTGAGAGGCTCCACCACCTCTGTGTGCTCTCCTCAACCCCAGGCCTGCAAATGGCAAAGTACAAGGGGATCGCCAGGCGTTCAACACCTTTCTATACCAAATGTGCTCAGTGAAGCCTGCTCAATAGCTACAGGTTAGGGCTTAACTCTGCCATCTCTGTGCTCACAGGTCTGAAGGAGCTGTGGAATGCCAATGTGCCCTTGGGCTGAAACACCCTCCCCCAGTTCCTGGAAGGGCTCCACAGCCTGTTTCCAGCCACCACTTCAAGTTTTAGGGTGACAGAGCTTCACTCCCAGCAAGCGCAACCCATGACACCCCCTTCCCAGCCCTGCAGGCCCTTTCTGCCATGCTGACCGTCCCACGGCCACGCGCCATGGCTGATGGAGGAACCTGCTCCACTGGAGGAAACTCAGTGAGGAGAAAAATAGTCCTTTCCTGCCTGAACCAGCCCCCTGGCTTGGCTCAGCGGAGGGGATGGCAGCATGATGCGGGGAATGGCTGCTGCTGACAGCCCTGGAGGGTGAGGAGCTCAGAGCAGTGCATGGAGAGCCTGCAGCAGCAGAGCTACTGCTCCTGCCCCGCTCAGCAGGCGCAGCCAAGTCCCGTGACCCGCTGCTGGCGGTTCTTCATGTTGTGCAAGTACCATCACTCAGAGAGAAGTCCCCAGCTGCAGGCTGGGTTTTTCTAGGAATTCATAAATGGCCCAATTATTCCCAAGAACAAGACAAGGGAAACACATCCCTTTTTTGGTTTGGCAACTGGAAAATTTCTGGCAGCCAGAGATTTCTGAAGATTCATATGAATTTGGACAAGTTATCAGGCCTTCCAAAAAGACCTCTCTGAAGACAAAAGCTCTGCAAGCACTTGTCTAGCTTTGGTGGAAGATCATCCGGAGCCTGCCTGTGCCAAGCACGACCCAGCCTCGGCCTGCAGAGATGCCTGTGTCCTACGCAAAACACCAGAGCCGAGGGACCTAATTTCTTAAGCAAAACATCAGACTTTCATCAGATTTAGTCTTGTGTTTGAATGAATATGTTCCTTTTACTGCATCAGAAAGATTAATTGGTTCATGTGACAAGGCCTGTTTTGCAGAAAGTCACGCTGGTTCCACTCTCTGGCTGCTGTTGGCTCCTTGTTCATAGCTGAAACTGCCCTGGACCCAGGAAGGGAAAACAAAGGCTGGAACAGCACAAATTTACTAACCTTCATGTTGATTACACTCAACACCAAGCAGTCACTGGGACAGCGACAGGGAGGAGTGTGCCGAATATAGTGCATCTCAAGGGCCCATTGCTCTGTCCCATTCAAGCAAGTCCTGGAGAAAGCCCTGAGGACAAGCAGCAGGATCAGCTCCAGGAGATGCCATGTCTTGCAGGCAGAGACAGGACAGGATTCAGGGTATATGTTCTTACCCTGGCTCTCACTGTTGCCTTCCTGCCCCAGGAAGAGAATGGCACAAGACACTGCACAGGTCATGGTGTACCAGGGCCACCAGAAGTTCTGGGACAGGCAGAGACAGGAAGCCATTGAGGGAACTTGCCACCAAACTCCCCTCAAGGCCACTGCAGAGGCCATGGCCATGCGATGGCCACCTGGATGAAGGGACTGTCCCCATCAACCAGCTCCCTGGAGAGGGGGCAGGAGCAGCTCCCTAAGAGGTGCACAGGGCCCTGAGGAAGCTCCATGGGGAAGTTGCTCGTACCATGGTTCGCACTGGTCACGCAGCTCATGCCAAACAGGCAGTTTGCAGAGTTCTGCACATCACACTCTCTATAAATAGGAAAGACTTCAGGGTAGGTGCCTCTGGACTGCAGAAGTCAAACATGCTGTTGCTGCATTAACTGTAACAGGTCAGCTGTGCTCCTTCGGCTCACGGCATCCTTCCTCCCCAGCAGCAGAGCTGCACGAGCACCCACAGAACGACACTAGGGCTCAGGCTGGAAACACAGAGGACCAGACACCTTACCTGGAGGCTGGGATCCTCTGTCTGGATCAGACTTCCAAGCTCTCTGTAGATACAAATCTATACAACTCCCACAGGGATGATTAACACTGCCCTGTCTATCTGTGCATACAGAGGCAGCAAGTACTGGTGACCTGGCCCACCCAGCTGTCCCCCATCTCAGACAGGTCTAGCACTGGCAGCAGTGGTATCAAGGGGAGCAGACTTCAGCTGTAAAAGCCTGAGCAGGACGTCACAAACTGCCACCTGGACCCCTGCCCTGTGACCCCTTCTGCTCTGACAGGGAGGGCTGCAGGCACCAACTTCCAGAGCTGAGCAGGCATTTTGATCCAAGGGGACATTTATAGTGCAGATGAATGAGTGGTAAGCCATGAGATGGAAGTGCCACAGGAATCCAACATGAGTCTGTTCAGGCTCCCAGGCAGTGCCATACGTGCAGCCTCTCCTGCCCCACTCACCCGCTATCGTGTGTGGGGAGCATGGGGGACTTTGGGGCTGCTCAGAGGAGCCGCCCAGGCCCAACCAGCCCCAGGCTGTCCTGGATCACAGCCAGTTCATGTAGCATCTACAGCTTGTACTTCTGCATATCAATTAACCCGGTCTCACACAGTGGGGTGGGGGCTGATTAATTCTCTCAGTACCTTTGGAGACAACAGATACTCTATTTTTGGATCCCCAGTCTCACACATAACTAAATTGTTCATAAAAAACGGTCTCTGTGCAGCACCTCCATGTCATCCAAGCTACACAACTGCCACAGAAAGCTCCTCCAAGCTTCAAATCCAATTTCTCTGGGATCAAAACCTAATTAGACTTAAGATGTCATTCCTCAAAATGGCCAAAATGGAGAGGAGAAAATGAAGCAGCGACACCTCCCATCGCAGGTAGCGATGACTTGCAGGCTCCAGAAAGCACCAAGTCGAAGCATGGCTCCGATCAGCAGCTGCGGGGACACCACTAGGGGGAGGCACAGCCCAGCCAGACGTGGTTGAACAAGAACAGCCGCCAAGGATCTGTCCTGCGCTCAGCAACCCGAGGACACAGCGCATCCCAAAATCCCTCCATGACATCTTCTGTCTTGGTGTGCTTGGTAGCAGAGTGAATGACTAGGCGAGATGAGGACAACTGTTAGGACTAGAACAGAAGCAGTGAGAGGATACCCACTTAACCACATCAGACTCAGGTGCTCAGACTGGGCTCAGCACACACTGTATGGGCAAGGTGACAGCAAGGACCAGAGGCACGACACAAGGAAAAGGGGCAGGTCCTGAGGGTGCTGTGAGGAGCCCCAGGGGTTCACCAGTGCTCTTTGTGGAAAACAGCATTGCCCATGCCTATGATCCATCGCCCATGGAATTGCCACAGCAGTTATCCTACATCACTGTTTCTTCTGCAACAAGCATGTCCTGAGCTTTTCCCACTCATGATCACAGAATCATAGAATGGTTTCGATTGGAAGGGACCTTTAAAGATCATCTAGTTCCAACAGGTAGGAACTATAGACCAGGTTGCTCAAAGCCCCATCCAACCTGGCCTTAAACACTTCCAGAGATGGGGCATACACAGCTGCTTTGGGCAACCTGTTCCAGTGACTCACCACCCTCATGTCCCTGCAGACCCTGTCCCCAGACTTCACCCATCACCATGTCCCATCCAGCCATGCCACTTCCAGCAGCAGAAAGGAAAAGTGTTCCTCTGCAGCCAGCAGCGCTTCAGCAGAGAGGTATTTCTCTGCATGCCCACTGCCATCTCTGCACCACATGGAGAGGAAGCGTGAGGCTGGCACGTACAGAACGAGTGTGTCACAAACATCAGACCAGGAGAAGAGTCTGGAGCAACTGTCCCACTTCAAGAGCAAGAAGCAGGTGCAGTTAGGACAGAGAAGCTGGCAAGCTGCTGGAAAGCCTCCGCAGAACAGCTGAGAAGTCCTTGCTCTCATACTTTCAAAACCTGAGTGATTTACTGACTTTGCTGTCAGAGCTCCTGGCACTCCCATCAGTGGAAAACGAGAGCTCTGGATTTCGCAGAGCTTTGTGCAGCCACCTCATCCCAGCTGAGCTCAGTTCAGCAGAGACGGAAGGTGCTGGCTGTAACACCCAGGGAAAAGCACAGCTCTCTGTCCAGGCAGCACTCCTGACAGAATCCCAGTAAGCTTGTCATTTCTTTTTGCCAACAGAGATTTCCTGCTGTCACAGGCCAGAGGAACCAAGCTTTTGCAAAGGACTGTGCACATGTCTTCCCAGCACAGACCCCATCCTCAATGTGCATCTGCTCTACACCTCCGCCCCGAAAGGGAAGGCAGGTTCCTCACTGTAACTAACTAGGACACCTCCTCTGCACCCAACAACTGCACCACTGTGAGCCCTGAACAGCCTTTTCCTCATGCCCTGTCAATGCTCTGTCAGCAATAAACGACAGACCAGTAGGATGGACGAAGCAAAGACAAGTACTGCATAATTTAAGCAGAGCAGCAGAGTCCTTCCAAAATCTGAAAAACAAGGGGAAAGTTTCTTTCAGGTTTCTTTCACAGCTCCTCTGCAGATGATTAAGGACCTGGCTAAGTCCTTTCAAATCTTCTCCTCTCTTAAAAGGGAGGAATAGGGATACTTTAAATTCCTGTTATGTTATAAGGCACCCCTGGGGCTGGGTATCACCTACAGAATGATGTTAGCTAGCAAATGAGTCACAGTCAGCTGGAGCAGTAACACACATTCATCATCCTGCTTTACATTAAATGTCAAGCTCTTGTTGAGCCTCATGTCAATCAATCTTCCATTCAGCCAGTGTGAAATATTTCTATTATTATTATACATCATAAAGACCAATCTTAACAGAGGAAAGATTTGCACAGTTGAGTCTCCTTCTATCCTTCCACAGAAGCTACCATACCATTCTAGCATCCAGACTCACAGGCATTTGCAGCTCATGAGGGACATTTCCACAAGTGACCTTCAAGGAACCTGTTCTGACTCAGAGATCTACCTTATTATTCAAGCTGAGTCTTGAAAGGAAAAAACACTTATTTGTTTGTGAGAAAAAAAAAAAGGACCATGCTTCAGACTTTTACATTTTGACCACAAAAACCCATGACACCCCTCTACCAATGAAATTATTTGCAAAATGTCTTTCAGTATCTATTTGCCCTGACTTCCCCCGTCTGCTTATTCCCCTAATTATGGTGGTGTTATGGTTCTTCTTTGCTGGGAGATGGCCACATTTCTCTAAAGCTAACCATGTATCACTGATTCCCTAGAATAATCACTGGGAAAGCAGATTTTGTGGACAGGCAAGGCCAGACTTCTCCTCAATAATGGGCTCTGGATTACACAGGGAAATCTTAGTGAAATCCTAGTGCCACAGTGGCTACAGCCTCAGAGGTGTCACCTGGGGCCCACCTTTGGCCAGAAGACACCACTGCTGCTGAGAGTCATCACTGTCCTGGGTCAGGGTTGCTGCCAGGGAAAATGCTGGGAGCATCAAGTGCCCAATATCTCAAGAGTTCACTTTATTTCATAGAATCATAGAATGTCTTGGGTTGGAAGGGACCTTAAAGATCATCTAATTCCAACCCCCCTGCCATGGGCAGGGATGCCATCCACTAGGTCAGGTTGCCCAGGGCCTCGTCCAACCTGGTCTTGAACACCTCCAGGGATGGGGCATCTACAGCTTTTCTGGGCAACCTGTTCCAGTGCCTCACCACCCTATGAGTGAAGAATTTCCTCCTAATATCTAATCTAAATCTCCCCTCTTTTAGTTTAAAACCATTCCCCCTTGTGCTGTCATTGTCTGCCTGAGCAAAAAGTTGCTCTCCATTCTTTTTTATAAGCGACCTTTAAGTATTGAAAAGCTGCAATAAGGTCACCCCGAAGTCTTCTCTTCTTCAGGCTGAAGAACACTTCATTTAATTTCAGTACACCTGAAATGAAAACCACCCAGAGGAAAGGCAAGCACTGCTACTACCTGGGCAGGGACTGATGCCACAGATACACATGGGAGTCAGGAACTCTCGCAAGCCTGTTTGAATTCAAAATTAGCTGCAAACAAGACAGAAATTTCTCTCTCTGTGCTCTCTGCGCTCTCTATGTAGCATTTAAGAAAACCTCAGGGGAGTTTTTGTGCTTTGCAGGATGCAGGCACACCTTGCCAGCCCTGCAGGCAAAGCATTGCTCTCAGTGCCTGGAGCAGAGGTGCCCCGCATCGTGGTCTGCCTGCACCACTGGGATGGCCGATGGCTTCCAGGAGGACACCTACCTTGTGCAGACGCTGGATGGATGGAGCCAAGTCCCCAGCAAGGCACTGCTATTTGCCTTTCTTAACCAGGGCAGCTAAATAAGCTAAATATCATTAAGCTGAAAACCCTCAGGCTGATGGTGGCTCTCCCCACTGTCCGCAGCTCTCACATGCTCCTGCCAGAGCCCAACAGTGTGTGGGGCTGGCTGCCAGCTGTCCTCAGTGCCCGCAGCAGCAGCACACACAGTCAATCCCAAACCTCCTGAGGGGCTGCTCCAGAGCTGTGCCGGGCGTGCAGCAAGCAGTGTCCCGCTGTGGGGCACGAGCACAAATCCAGACATGAGGAAAACCCAAACACCCAGGGGTGCCCAGCCAGGTTGGCTGCAGGGACTGCCTAGGGGTGGGAATCACTGGTTCCTCAGCTCTGGTGGGCACACCAGTGTTACCCACTACATTTATGACAGCAAAATGCAAGTGATTGTCACTTGTCTGCCCTGCAGCAGGGGCACATCCCGGCCACTCCTGAGTGCGTGCACAGCCTGCGGACACCTGAGTTTGGATGCAGAGCGTGTGCTGGTGTGAGCAGCTCTGGCCCTGCCACAGCTGGTGCAGGATGCAGCCCCTGGCCACCCAGCTGTGCTCCCCACTGTGTTTACTCACTGATCTCCAGCTGCCTCTGAATCCTGCCCTTGCAGCGCTCCCGGTAGTCGGTCTGTGTGGCATTATACTCGGACATCACTTCCACGAACTTGCGTGACAGCGTTGAGTGCTGCAGAGGGAAGAGCAACAGAGGGTGTTCAGCGCCTGGCTGCTTCCACCAGCCCAAACACCATTTCCAGCCCAGCGGCCACTCTGAGGAAGGCGAGGAAGCTCGAGGTGGGCAGGTGGGCGGCAGTGCGTGACACAGCTGGGCTGACCCTGCACCCTGCACCCCAGCCCAAGCATCTCCCTCAGCCCCCAGGGGACACTGAGGGTTGCAGCGGGCAGCAGCCCCCTCGAGGCCAGCACGGGTGCCTGGGCCGATCCCATGGCGGTTACCTCGCAGGGGATGTTTGCCAACAGATAGCAGCACTGGAGCTGGAACCCCAGTGCCGCCCAGCCTGTCCCTCGGGCTGTTCCTACAGCAGCACAGATCTGACAGCATTTTAGTGGTCTGTCAGAAGAAATGGGTAATTTGCTGGTAGAGAAGCAGGTTTAGCACAGCTGACAGACAAAACATCGCTGACCTGGTTTTGAACTGGGCTGTCCCTGCTGGGAGCGGGCAGGGAGCTGGCAGCCCCCAGGGCTGATGCCCAACCTTTCCCGCCCACTACACCCCACAAAGCGCAGGCAGGGGCTAGACCCTGCCCAGGCTGGCATGGAGCCCTGGGGCTGGGCTGAGCAGGATGGGCTGCGAGCATGTGGCCCGCTCCAGGAGCATGGTCCTGCTTTCGCTCCCCATGCTGGAGGTCCCAGACATTCCTGATGGACCCCCTGCTCTGCCCACCCATCCACTTCAGGAATCTCAAAGACAACAGAGCCTTTATAAATCGTCATAGAATCATAGAATGGTTTGGGTTGGTAGGGACCTTAATGACCATCTAGTTCCAACCCCCTGCCATGGGCAGGGACACCTCCCACTAGACCAGGTCACTCCAAGCCCCATCCAACCTGGCCTTGAACGCTTCCGGGGATGGGGCATCCATAGCTGCTCTGGGCAGCCTGTTCCAGTGCCTCACCACCGTCATAGTGAAGAATTTCTTTCTTATATCTAATCTAAACCTACCCTCTTTCAGTTTAAAACTGTTACCCCTTGTCCTATCACTACACCCACTGACAAAGAGTCCCTGCCCAGCTTTCCTGCAGCCCCCTTTAAGTACTGGAAGACCACTATAAGGTCTCCCCCGAGCCTTCTCTTCTTTGGGCTGAACACCCCCAGCTCTCTCAGCCTGCCTTCACAGGAGAGGTGCTCCAGCCCTCTGATCATCCTTGTGGCCTCCTCTGGACTTGCTCGAACAGGTCCATGTCCTTCTTGTGCTGGGGGCCCCAGAGCTGAACACAACACTGCAGGTGGGGTCTCATAAGAGCGGAGCAGAGGGGGAGAATCACGTTCCTCAACCCCCTGGCTACACTTCTTCTGATGCAGCCCAGGATGTGACTGGCTTTCTGGGCTACAAGCACACATTGCTGGTTCACATTCAGTTTTTCATCCACCAGTACAGACCCCTGAGGGATACCACTTGTCACTGGTCTCCACCTGGATGTTGAGCCGCTGACTGCAGCTCTTCAGATGCAGCCACCCAGACAATTCTTCATCCACCAAATTGTACATCCATCAAATCTATGTCTCCCCAGTTTAGACACAAGGATGTTCTGTGAGACTGTATCAAAGGCTTTGTACAAATCACGGTAGATGACATCAGTTGCTCTTCCCCTGCCCACCAATGCTGTCACTCTGTCGTAGAAGGCCACCATATCAGGCATGATTTACCCTTTGAGAAGCTATGTTGGCTGTCTCCAATTACCTCTCTGTCTTCCAGAAGCCTTAAAATAAGATGAAATAGCTCTTTACAGCCCTCCAGCCGTCACAGACACTGGGGCTTTTTACCTGATCTGGGCTGTGGGTCTCACCACCAAGCTGCCCTGCCAGTGCAGCGCAGCTAAGCCCAGCTCAGCACACGAGCTGCTCACCCCAAGCACCGGTCCCACAGGGATGCACAGGGATGGCTGCACACCCCAAATCAAACGGCTGCCTGCAGAGCTGCCCACCCGTGGCTGATGTCACAGCAGAGCTGTCATCCCTCGCACACAGAGAACCGTCATTGTATTAGACTGCTCTCCATTTCCAAGGAAATGCACCAGAAGATCTCTAAATTACTGCTGACCACAGACAGCCAAACACGCTGACCCCTGCCATGCACCACCTGCCTGCAGAGCTGGTGCTGCCCCTGGGCAGAGGCTCCCCCCACCCCACCCCAGCACCCACCTGTGCTGGGAGAGCCGTCTGATCCAGCCCCGCCAACAAGGGCACAGCAAACAGTGCCGAAGATACTCCACAAAGGTCAGGATAAAGCACCACGTGCATCCAACATCCAACACTTACACCTTGTCAACAAGCCTTTTCCCGAACACGCCAGAAACTGAGTTTCTGGTGCACAAGTCCCAAGAGAAGCCAAATCCGATACTGGGTTGAGCAAGAACCACTTGTGCCCTTCTTCAGCTGTGCAGAAGAAGTAACAGCATGTGACTGATGGGACTGGCCACACTTACCACACAGCCTGAACACTTGGCATCACACCTGCAGGCCACAGGCACCTGCAAGCTGGGGCCAGCCGATGGTATGCAGGTGGGATGGTGCAAGGTGGGAAGCCGATGGTGCAAGGTGGGAAGACACTGGATTGTGTTACCCCAGCCTCACCGCCACGGACCAGGAGCAGGGAGCAACGGGTGACGTGGAAAAATGGTGGAGGGAGAAAGGAGAGGAGGAGATGGAAAAGGGATAGGAAAAGAAGATATTCAGAAAGGATGAGAAAGAATGTAAGGAGAGAGAAAATTGAGAGTGACTGACAGGTCTCAGGTCACTTGGTAAGTGTTTCCCTTGTGACCTTTAGGGCCACCAGCACCACTGGGCCAAACATGCTCGATGCACACAGGCACTCAGATGCTCCTACCAGGTGACCGCGTGTCCTGAGCAGCCCCAGCCAGCACACCCCTACCCCTACCTCCTGGGCACGGCACTGGAGACATCTTTAGACACACTTGCATTTGCTTTGCAGCTATTCTAAGCAAGCAGCAGCTCAGCATTTATGGCAGAGCCTCAGGCTCAGCCGATTTTATTCCTCCTTTGCTGGCAAACCTCACATGAAAGCCCCTGGCAGTGTCAGCTTCAGCAAGCAGCCTCTGACTTGAGAGGCACCCAGCCCAAAGCAAGGTCAGAACAGCTCCTGATCATCTTCAGGTCATGGCTAGAAATCCTTCAAAGACGTGATATCCAGTCCAAGCGACTCTTGTTCTGCCTTTTCAAAATAATTTTCCTAAAATCCAGTTCATTCTCATTCAGCTGAAAACTATCAACATATGTTGATCCGCAGCCTAATATAGCCTTGGGTGTTGAATGACACTCCTTTCTGCTAATCAGTATACCATACCATCTCTCTTTTACTTAAGAAGTTATTTAACTTAGTGTTTATTTTGTCAGATTGTTATTTCATGTTCCCACGGGCATCCCACATATCTATAAAATGCATTTGATTTTGAAGGAACACAGAGGTTCATGAAAAATGCGCTAGAAAAAGCATTTCAAATGGCTTTTAGTCATTAAATAAAAACTACTTGAATATTCAGAGTAAATAAAAAGCACATCAATATGTACCTTGCATTTGAAAGAAAATCATTAAACAGAAAACATAACTAAAATTATGAAATGGGGTTGTTTTACCTATGGGCAGCAACTCTTTACTCCTCAAATGTGGGGAAAGCAACCCATTTTGCTGAATCACCAAGATGGATTTCCAAAGAGCTCATGCAGAACCAGCAGTCTCTGGGTACCTATGGGGTGCTCTGAAACACCCACAAAGCATATATTGAAACCAGGGACCTTGTCCTTTAACATTTTTGTAATTAAGAGAAAGACATTTCTGAAGTGCTCATCCTGTGGGGGCTCCTGTGGGGCACTCCAGCCTTCTTCCAGAGCTCCCACTGGGGCTACAGGGGAGACAGAGTTCCCACCAGCTGGGTTTCTTTCGCAGTGTATGAACTAGCCCAAACAAGGTGAATATTTCCACTGTACCAGCTGGATAAACCAAGCCCAAAAGCAATTAAAGCAAAAGCTATTCTGAATAACAAGTACTGACATTTGGAAGAATGTAAATACCAGTGTTCACTCTGTTATGAACTTGAAATAACTTTCATACTTATAGAAACACTGAAAATACTGTTAACATTTCTGGGAACTTGCATTGCTGGCAACATATCTGGGCTGGGGATACCCTCAGGAGCTGTGCATCTTCCTGTGACCCCGAAGTAGCTGTATCTTTCTGCTCCTGGTGAGATGACCAAGGCAGGGTGCTTTATTCAAACTACTGCTATGATGTGGGGACAAACGGTGTTTCAATGTAATGAATTTAGAACATGAAAACACTTTTTCTTCAGTGCAGAAGCAGCCTGGGAGCCAGGCTGCCCAGCGACCGGTTTTCTGGGGCTCGCGGAGTTTGGCACAACCACTGAGCCAGTACCCAGGATGGACTCGTGCTCCCGGGGAAGAGGCCAGCACCATCAGCCGCCCCAGGACCGCAGCCAGAGGATCAACAGTGCCCAGTCTGCTGGTGCACACCCTCACACAAGTCTTCCCTGCCTTCATAGCTTCAATATAGCCCGGCCAGTTTAAGCAGCCAAACAGCAGAGTGCTACCCCAGCCCACGCCAACAGACAGGGGTAAGAGAAAGCTGTTCCTATGAAGGCTCCAGGTCTGATGAGGCTCTTCTGGCTGGCAATGACAACAGCAAAACCAGAATAAAAGTCCACAATCTTAATGCCCAGTTACCACCATTACTCCTAATTTACAACATGCTGACAAGGGGGAACCAGCATTTTTTCTTTTACTCGGTGATTTGCTCACAGCAAAGTCCATGCAAACCAGTAAAGCCATTGCTGCAGAAATACCTACACAGGGATTGCACTTACTTCATGTACCAGACATCTAAATCAGATCTCCAGTTCAACCTGTCCCAACTCCCACGCACAAATGCGCTTTTCAGAAGAAGGGTGGTTTCTTTGGGCTTCATTCTAGACAGATCAGAGCATGCTGCTGAATGTATGGCAGGAAAAGAGTTTAAAAACGACAATTTTGACACCTTTGTAGGTTTAGCCATTGCAAATTTTTCTCACAGACTGATGATTTAAAATTAGTTTCAATCTGGTTCCTACCGGTTTCCTTGGCTCCAGATGGCATAAGCAAGCGAAGGTGAGCCTGGCCACACACCAGGCTCTGCACGCAGCCCCTTCCTGCTTTCCTGCACCAGGGAGGCGCAGACGCTGGACGGCTCCGCTGTGCCCTGCCGAGCCCAGGCAGGAGCTGTGCCCCAGTCCCAGGCAGCAAGCTGCAGCGCCAGCTGCACTGAGGACTGGCAGGATCTTGGACATTAGGAAAAAGGTGGGAGCAGGACCAGGCTCCAGGGAGCGCAGACATGCTGCCAAGTGCCCAGGGAGGAGCTGGGAAAGCCAAAGCTCAGCTGAAGCAGTGTGAGCGGTGTGCAGGGCAGCAAGAGAGGCTGCCCAAAGTACCAGTGAGCCCGAAAAAACTGTGCTCCCACTGCCCAATGGGGCAGGAGCCCCAGTGACCAGGGAAATGGCCAAGGTTAAGGTTGCATTTTGTTCTTTTGCCTCAGTGATCACTGGTAAGGTCTGCCCTTGGCCTCACAGAGCCCTCTGAGCAGAGGCCAGTGGCATGAAGCACTACCCACAGAGCAGGATGTAGACTTTGGGAGGGCTTACACCAGCTGGAGATGCACAGGTCCACGGGAACTGGCCCATGTCACTGCAAAAAGCCTCTCCATCATCTTCCAAAGACAGCAGTGACCATGGGTGATTCCAGAGGACTAGCAAAAGGCAAACATCACACCAATCTTTCAGGAAGAGGATCTGGGAAACCCAAGAGTGCTCTGCCTCCCCTGAGTCTATGTGAAGGTCACTGAGTAAATCCTTCTGGAAGGACAAGAAGGTAATTGGAAACAGCTAGTGTGGATTTACTAGGGGCAAATCATGCTGTACCAACCTGGCTGCCTTCACAATGAGAAGACTGCCTGTGCAGATGCAAGGAGAGCAGAGCATGGTGCATATCGTGAGTTTAAGGCCTTTAGCACAGACTCCCACAGTATCCTTATAGCCATTTTGATAAGACAGAGGCTGGATAAGGTGGATGGAAAATTGGACTGCTAGGCTCAAAGGGTTGTGAACAGTGATACAAAGTCCAACTGGTGGCCAGTTCCTATTGGCAACCCCTCCATGCATGATACTATACTGTTGAAAAGCTTCACCATCAAGCTGGGATGACAGAGTGGAGTGCACTTTCAGCATATTTGCAGAAGACACCAAACTGGGGAGAGCACTGGAAGACAGGGCTGGCATTCAGAGGGACCTCAAAAGTCTGGAGAAAGGGGCTGACAGGAATCCCATGAAGCTCAAAGGGAAATGCAGTGTCCTGCACAGGACAGGACACAGGAGTGCACCCTGCAGGATGGGCTGGGGGCCAGCTGGCCAGAAAGCAGCTTTACAGAAGCCCCTGAAGTCCTGGTGGAGAAAAGACCATGCTCAGGAGTCAGCAGTGAGCAGGAGGACAGCCAGCAGGGCGAAGACAGGGATTACTCCTTCCACCTGGCAATCAAGAGACCACATCTAAAGTGCTGTGTTCTGCTTGGGGCATCCCCAGAGAAGTCACATGGGAGTGAATCCAGTTAAGGCCACTGAGATGGTCTGGGCTGGAGCACAGGACAAACAAGGACAGGCTGAGAGAAGTGGGTTTGGTCAGCTGGAAGTGACAAAGCTCAGGAGGATCTTATTGCTGTCTAAAACAACCTAGTGGGAAGAGAGAAGCTGGAGCCAGATCTTCTTGGAGGTGCACAGTGGCAGGACAAGAGGTGATGGACTAAGCTGGGATATAGGAAATTGCAAAATTTCCTATAGGAAATTTAATTGGAAATCATCACAAGGGTGGTCAAACACGACCAGGGCCCAGAGGACCCATGGACCTGATGCCCATGACATCTCCACCCTTACAGATACTGAGAATGCAGCCTAACAAGGCCATGAGCAACCTGATATGGCTGGCACTGCTCTGGGGCAGGGGCTGGGATCTCCTGAGGTCCCCTCTCATTGATGTACTGTGATCCCATGATCAGGAACAAATCCAGGTGACAGATTTCTAGTTGGGCTGTTGGCATGTCACTGGATGACCAAGTCCAAGGAGGACACCTGTACTCACTCACAGCCAGTGCCAGCTGCAATAACTCCATCACACTCCCTGGGGCAGTGCAGTGCCCCAGCCATGAATTTGGGTCCCATAGCACCAAAAATTTGAAATTGCACAGCAGTGCACTGAATAACAGGGCAACACCAGCAAGGGCCAGGGATGTTCTCACTCTAATTGAATATTCCAGCCAGAAAGTTACAAATGCAAATGATTAGCAGGGGAGATGTTGGAGCTGCCGTGTAGGGAAAGTGGGATCGGCACCATCCCAAAATCTACACCAAACTGGGATGTAGACACCTCTTGACTCAGAGCCAAGTCACTGCCTTACTGAAAGCTCACCCCACACTGCTCCCCTGGTGACAGCTACAACAATTGTGTCGGCACAGCTCACCCGCCAGGCACTCACAGCCCAACAGTGCTGCTTGCCAGGCCTGCGAGAGCTGCAGCGCGCGATGACAAGCAAAGCCAGCAACGCAACCCTGGGACAACGCTGCTCTGTGCCTAGCTCTGCTCCCAGCCTCCACTATCCTGTGCGCGCAAGCATGCATGCTGAGCACACGCGCTGCTGTGCATGGAGTCCCAGCAGAGGGTCAGCATCCGTGAGAAGACAAACAGTCAGAGACTGCCCAGACCACAAGCCCAAGCCCAGAAGCAGAGCAGTGAGCTACATTGCCCACTTCAGCCTCACAGTTGCAGGGGCTCTGAGCTTTTGACTTGCACTGGGTCCCCACCAAGCTTTGAGGGAAGGAAGTCTCACCATATCTGTGGGCACTGGGATTCAGGAGAGCAAGAGGAGGTAAAAGATACCCAAATTTCCTCAGTTCCTTCCAAGGTATGAAGGGTGATGGCAGCTAATAGCTCCCAGCTCTGCTGCTACCTCTTTGCCTAAAAATGAGCTTTGGGACTGGTCCCTGGGGCTGTGCAGCCCCGTGCGCTCCCCTATTCCTGCGAGCTGTTTGGGCACACCTGCATCCCGCCTGCCTGTTCTCCACCTTCTTGCCACTGCCACCCACACCTGTATTTGAGACGGCAAACAACTCCTGAAGGGCACAAGCACAGAGCACAGCTGACAAGAAAGCTTGGTGGTGGTGGTTTCACAGCGTTGCTGTAAGCACACAGCAACAGCAGTGTCTTTGGAGTGGTGAAGGAAGAGTTTTTTTTCTGGGACAAGACCTGCTGACACCCCCCCACATACACACACTGCCCAGATACAGCAGAGCTGTGCCTGTGCCAGGACCCCTCCCAGCATCAGGAGAGAAGAGATGGCATGTAGATAGTCTTGCTGCTGTCCTGCTTTGCTGTATGCTGTTGCACTCTGCTTTGCTTTGGCTTTGCTATGTCCTGCTAAAAGCATGCCCCAGCAACTGTCATTCCCACTTGTTCCTTAGACACATTTCAAGCCTTTCTCTTGCACCCACTTTGCACAGCATGGTTTCCCCACTGCCTCAGGTTCAGCCATGACAGCCTCTCACCACTTGTGCAAGGCCTGGAGGATGCTGGGCTCCATGCTGGAAGCTTCCTCTGCAGAAGTGATTCGTTAAGGTCACTACAGTATTGATTAGGCACTGACTGCAGCATGGAGGAGCAGACTATGCAAGTGGCTCTACAGGCTGAAAAAGAGTAGAAATGCCAAAACTCCTCTTGCTTCCCTGCAAAGGGCTTTGAGAAAGTACAACTTTTGCTGAGCTATATTTGTGGGTAAAACCTCCACATGAGCAGCAGCAGAAGTGCCTGGATCCCTACCCGTGGGCACTGAAGAGCAATGCTGGCAGCTGCTATTTGCATTATCAGTTTAATAGTTTGCTAAAACAAGACCTTTGCTGAAGAACAAGGCCTCATTTGTCTGCTCTGAGATGTCTTTTTTTCATTCACATCCGCTAGTAGGACCAGAGAGGACAAAGCACTGGAGCTTGCCCTGAAGCAAAGGAGAGGCAAATGCCAAAGAAGCACTGCCGAAGCAATGGCTCCATTTTGCAGCGTGCTCTTCCACTGAAGGCTGACCAGTATGAAAATAGTGCTGATAACACACTGATGTTTTAGTTGTTGCAGAGCAGTGCTTACACTAAGTCAAGGACTTTTCAGCTTCTCATGCTGCCCTGCCAGTTAGGAGGCTGGGGGTGCACAAGAAGCTGGGAGGGGACACAGTCAGGACAGCTGATGCCAACTGGCCAAAGGGATATTCCATAACTTATGGTGTCATGCTGAACAATAAAGCTGGGGGAGTTTTCTGTGGGGGGTGATGTTGCTTGGGGACTTGCTGGGAATCGGTTGGCTGGTGGTGAGCAATGGCAATTTGCATCACTTGCTTTAGTTTGGCTGTGTTTTCTTCTTCTTCTTCTTCTTCTTCTTCTTCTTCTTCTTCTTCTTCTTCTTCTTCTTTTCCTTTCTTATTAAACTGTCTTTATCTCAACCCACAAGTTTTCTAACTTTTGCCTTTCCAATTCTCTCCCCCACCATCCCACTGGGGTGAAGTGAACGAGTGGCTGTGTGATGCTCAGCTGCCTGCCAGGATTAAACCACAACACTGTGTTATGCCCCATGCTTGAGATGGACCCTGCGGACACGCCTTCCCACCATGCCCATGGCCTGGGGCTACACTAGGAGGCCAGCATCGAGCAGACCCAATGCCTCTCTAAAAAGGCTTGATGCCGCCTGCCACAAGTGCAGCCAGGGCTCGTCAGCAGCCGGAGCACAGAGGCAGCTGCCCACAGGGAAGAGGAGCACAGGCTTCTGGAGGGGGGCTGCTAGAGGGGGACCCTTCCCACAGGCAAATGGGAATCATTGCCCTTGCAGACTGTTCCTGCAGAGCAACTGGAGCCAAAAGCATCCAGCAGTGCACACACCACCCCTTGTCACCAGGTCGGCGAGGCTCAATACAAGCAGCCCAGTGCTGTTAACACCTATTTGGCATGAACTCTCTGAGATCTGGTCTGGGTCTCATCCCTCAAGAGCTCAGTGCCTCCCTCTTAGCTAGAAATGGAGAAATCCACCTCAAAACAGCAGGACCTGCAGGAACAGCCCAGAAAAAGAGGCTTAGCTCTTTTAGATTAGTGAGCACATCGCCAAAATGTTTCTTCTCATGTCACCTTAGAAAGCTTTCACGTGTTTATCAGGAAGAAGTGAGGTTAGAGAGAGGGATGATTTACTGGCAGGCACACATTTTTCTCCTCTCGAAGCATTAGGGTTCTATTTGCTTGTCCATCTCCAGGTAAGACTTGTCCCACAGGCAGCTGCTTCACAGAGGACAATATGTGAATGATGGGGGAAGCTCTCATTAAACGATTCATGCAATCAAGTCTCTAACTTTTCTCGTGGGAGATGGAGGATCCAAAGCCATAAAAGATCGTGTTCTTTCAAAATCACTTCCCCACATGAATTAGCCCACATTTTCAGCCCATTACTGAGTAGTATGGACAAGATATACCATCTGTAAATGAAGCATGTTTACTTTGTACACTTTTTCTGGAGATAAGTTATCTCCTCTTTGTCTAGTGCCATTTCATCAAGCTAAACTAGTTCAACTTTTAGAACTCAAGACATAGCTGACAATGTACAGACTTGATGTACAGACTGCTGTCACACAACAGAAGATGCCAACCTAGCACAAATTCACTCTTCTGGATCCACTTTCCTGTAAAACCCGGAGCTAACAATGTGCTAGTGGGTGCAGTGTCATGTACCGCCTACCCTCCTGTGCATGCTGCAAGCAGAGTATAGCAGCTCTGGTCAGCACTAAGTCTTGCAGATGTGCTGGTGCCAAAATGCCACCACGTACAAATGCTGCCTGATCCAGATAAATTTGCACCTCTGGCTGATCCAACAAAGCCACTGGAGGCACAGCCTTGGTCTCTCCTGCCTCCATCCCGGTGTGCTCTGCAATACTGGGACGTCCAAGACAGCGCACAATTGCATATCTTCAACTTCCACACAAAATCTGTAAAAACACATCCCATTTTCCAACAGTACATGTTATTTAGGAACCAAGGCCCTGGCTTCAAAAGCAGTTGGAGACCAAGGGTAACACTGTCTTATGAGACCTCAGGTCATCAGTAGTCATATGCTTCTGAGTCATATGCTTCTGAGTTAACTTGAGACCTGTGAAAATGCTGTAGGATCTCCAAGTGGGGTGTGATGCTTGGTCATCTCCCCTGCCCCCAGTTCACCACTACGTCCTTTCCCTCAGCACTTTCCAGGTGCTTTGCACTGCTCTCCCTAATCGTGCCTGCCTGCTGTTTCCCTGAGGAACTTTTCTTTTGACAATTTTTGCCAAATTGTTGGCCTTGCCATGAGCAACCCTGTTGATTGTGCTCTCTCTGCTGGTGTTTTCAAAGTCTAGCACTAGAACATGCTACAGACATCACAGAGATGTTTGTGACCTGCCCTGACTTCCCAGCTGCCGCAGACCAGGACCTAACCGCTGACCAGGAGAGCCACCTGCAGTGGCTGCAATCAACTGTTTGTGAGAGAAAAGCCTCTCTACAAGACACTCCAACATGTCTTTCACCAAACATTTCACAGAATCACAGCATGGTTTGGGTTAGAAGGGTCCTTAAAGACTATCTAGTTCCAACCCCTTGCCATAGGCAAGGAGACCTCTCACTAGACCAGGCTGCCCAAGGCCCTGTCCAACCTGGCCTTGAACACTTCCAGGGATGGGACATCCACTACTTCTCTGGGCAGCCTGTTCCAGTGCCTCACCATCCTCATGTGAAGAGTTTCTTCCTAACGTCTAATCTAAATCTACCCTCTTTTAGTTTAAAGCCATTACCCCTTCTCCTATCATGCTCCCTGATAAAGAGTCCCTCCCCAGCTTTCCTGTAGGCTCCCTTTAGGTACTGGAAGCCTGCTTTATAGCAAGGTCTCCCAAGCTATTTCTAAGCTATTTCTTGACTTTGAGGGGGTGAGAAGGGAATTACTCAGAATTATAGAATAATCACAGAATCATAGAATC
>VXAA01003762.1:173799-232387 GCA_013399115.1 Anseranas semipalmata | reverse complement strand
GGCTTCCCCGGCCAGGGAGCAGCCGGGGCCGCAGCGCCGATGCGCGGAGCTCCCCAGCACCGCCGCTTCCCGCTTCAGCGGCTCCCGGGCGTGCTCCGCGGCCTGGCTCTGAGTTCGGCGCGGTTCTACACGGGGCGGGAGCACGCTCCGGCGCGGGTCTGAAGCGGGTTCTGCTTTGGGCCGTGTCGCCCCGCAGGGGCACGGGTGTGAGCTCCGCTTTTCTGCCGTACGCGTGCCCCTGGGTCTCCGCGCTGCCAGCTCCTCCCTGACTGCGCTCCGGCTGAACCCGCCGTGCCGCCAGCACCGCCGGCTGCGTTTTCCGATTACTCCCGCTCCGGTTCGCTCGGCTCCGCGGGCGCTGAGAAATGCCCTTTGCTTTGCTCCTGGCTTCTTTCAAAGCCCGACGCCCCCACCTCTCGGCCCCCAGCCCCCTCCTAGCCGTAAGCCCGGCTGCAGAAGCCCCGGCAGCGCGGGGGCTCAGCTCCTGCGCCGAACCCCGGCGGCCCCGGCCTTCCTCCTCCGCGCGGCCGAGGCGTGGGGAAGGCACCGGGACGGTCCCGCCCGGCCCCCGCCCGAGGGGCAGCGGCTCCCCGGGGAGCGGAGCCGGCGCGGCCGCGGCTGGGGCGGAGGGTGGCTGGGGGGAGACCTGCGCAAATTACCGGCCCCTTCGGGTAATCGATTTTTTATTACCACGTGTGAATATGCAGCCTCATTGCCTCGGTGTCTCCTTTCCCTTCATTCGCTTGCTGAAGCCCCTCCGAGCAGAAGGAATAAGCCGAAAGTACCGTCGGTTTGCTGCAACCCACCAGCCGCCTGCCCCTGCGCTCTTCCCGTAAGTTTTTCTCAAGCGAAACGAAAACGTGCCGTGCTGTGGGAGAAAGCCCTCCTCTCCCGCGGGAGCTCCAGCAGCGGGGTGCGCCCCTTGCTGACCTTTCGAGGGGCCCCTAACTCGGCTGCTGGACCGCAGTGCACGCCCGGCTGGCAGCGCGCAGGCTGGAGAGGCCGCGGCCGCTGCCGAGCGGGCCCGGCGGCAGCCGCAAGGACGTCCCGCGGCTGGCGGAGGGGACACTGCACCGCGTCCCGCAGCCCCCGCTCTGCAGCCGGAGGAAGCACCGGGTGCCCCCGCTGCGGCGTCCGGCCCGGCGGGGACCCGACGGGGAGGTGGAAACAGAGCGAGCGTTTCTGGAGAGCTGCCTTGAGTTTCGGACAAGCCCTTCTGCCACCAGACGACCTCCCAGCCGGCGGCCTCCCGCTCTGCCGCGACCCTGGCTTCCCCCCCGGGAGGGACCCCGTCCCCAAAACGCGCGTGGGTCCCGCCGGCGCGGCGGCGCGCAGGCAGCGCCCGTGCTTTGGCCGGGGCTGTGGGAGACGGCGCTGCCGCCGGGGCGAGGAGAAGCCCTTTCGTGCAGGGCCGGGGAAACCTTTCACATCGATCCCATTGATCCGATCTCCCCCTCCACGGGAGCCGCAGAGTTAAACCCCCGCTCGATAGGTTTGCCCTCCGTGCATGCAGTATTCGCTCGAGGGGCCCCGGCCGCGGTAGCCGGGCGGCTTCGGCCCCGGGATCCGAGCAAAAACCCCGACGGGGAGAGGCCGTGAGCAGCCGCCGCTGGGCGCCGGGCCGGAGAAGCGGGAGCAGGGGACGGCGGGCCCCTCCAGCCCCCCGAGCCCCCGGCCTTCTCGCCGCACCGCCCGCCCACGCGGAAACGTTCCCGCGAAATCTTTATTTGCTCAGGCCCCGGTAGGGCAGTCCCTGCATTTCTGCCAGGATAGAAAATATTAATGATCTCTAGGTGAGTCAATGTATTTATCAGCGCAGTGAGTTCAAAGGGCAGAGTTCAACTGTGGTTCAGGTTAATTGAACACGAAGCTACGTCCTAATGCCTGCGTTGCCTGCAAGGTACTGAACCTCGGCATGTTATCACCAAATCCCTGGTAGGTAAACACAGGAAGAATGCAATTAAAATAACTCTCGTGCCGTATTCTTCTGCAAGTCACCGAGCTCACGCGGGTTCTGAAATGCCGGGTACAGACCCCTCGTTGACGTTTTCTCACTGAATAGTTGTTCTGTTGGTATCGCTGACCTGCACAGCAGCTGCTGCAGCTTAGGCTTCAGCTCTGAGGGCATTGTGCTCCCACCAGAGCAGAGCGAAGCATTTGGTTCCACAGCCGGCTTTGCCCCCCGGTCGGATCACGCCGGGGCCGTTCGCTGCTTCGCGTTGCGCCGAGCCCCGCGTGCGAACAGCGGCGCTTCGGGATCAGAGCGGGGCGGGTGCCCCGTGCCTTGCAGGTAGCTTGTTATTTTTCCGGGCCGATCAGCAAAGTGCTTGCACTGCTTGCTTACATTTCCTGCTTGCTGAATCACGTTATTGATGATTACACATTTTTGTACCAAAACACCATCAATGATTCATCTGTGCAAAGCAGGCACGCTGACCCGGCTGTATTTGTATCCCTCCGCGTTTCGGCGGGGCCGCCTGTGCCAGCGCTGCTTTTATCTGTCCGGGCGCGGCGGCCGGGCGGCTCCCGGGGCCCGGGGCANCCGCCTGCCCGGCGTGGGCGCAGCGCCCGGTGCCGGAGCGGTGCCGGCGGCCCCGCGCTCCCCGTCAGCACCACGGACAGCGGCGTGGGGCGGGGAGAGGGAGGGGAGCGGGGAGCGGGAGGGCAAAGGGAGAGGGCAAAGGGAGAGAGAAAGGGCAAAAGAGAACAAGGGGAGAGGGGGAGGGCAAAGGGAGAGCGAGGGGAGGAAGAGGGGAGAGGTGCCCCGGGGCCAGCAGCACCTGCGGTCCCCTCCTGGCCGAGGCAAACCACTGGGGGTCCCAGCAGAGGCACGAGGGCCGTTGGCTCCGCACGCCCCGTAGGCCAGGTCTGCACTGGTGGGCACTGGCATTAGCACCTCCAGCGCCCGGGAGAGTCCTCGGACTGGGATTCGCTGGTACTGCTGGTGATTGCTGAGGGTGGACTGTTTACAGGTGGATTGCTGTTGTCTGTCTGTCCTCTGCCTCTGTACTCCACCTGCGTTTTCTTCCTCTGGAATTTGAGACTATTTTGTTGTCTGTAGATACAGCTAAAAAATAAGGCATAATAACATCTGTATCAATCGTGTTAAGTATATATAAAACTATCTCTTAGTGTTGAACTAAATATACAGGTACATAAAGACTCTTTGAAAGGTGTTTAGTGGCTTGAAATATTAGTACTCTCTTCAGATATAGATTAGTGGTTATGTTTGAACAATCCATGCAGTAAATTGTGGTGCTGAGTGATAAATTATATTTCTCACATACCAACTTTCTGAAATGATATCCTGCCCTATCTTTTTGTTCCACATTATTTCTGAAGACACTGAAGACATTTCTGCTCTGCAGACATTTGAATACCATTTTTGTTAAGCAATGGGTTTTTGTCAATTTCTTAATCGTTTGACAAAGAAAAATCTGCCCACATTCATCATTAAATGCATTTCTACCTCTTTTTTCCTCTACTTTTTTATAAGAAATAATCAAGATGTATTACTCACTCTGAGCTTTTCTGATCTCTGTTCTTCACTATTTCCTTAGTATTTTTCCTAATGATGTGTTGGTTATCACCATTTGAACTGAAATACACAAAACCCAAAAATTTCTCTGCATTTTAAAACTGACAGAATTTATTTGTGGCAAGGAACATGTAAAGGAGAGAACATTTTTGCCAAAAGGATTATTTTCTAATAACTGGTCCTCTTTCTTCCCTTGCTCTTTATAGGGGTGTTTGGACTTAAACCTTGTACTTCTTTTTCTGCACCGTGGTTGCGGTTGGTTATCATTAACACTCCTTCCTCGTATTATTCACAAAGCCTTGCACTAAATGTTCCTGCCATCCACCCATTGCAAGTTGCTTTTTCATCCTCCCAAAGCGACATTACTCAGCGATGATGAGCTTCTTGCCAGTACCCCACCACGTCTGTTCTGACCCTCCAAACGTTAAAAGCAGCAGAATCCATGCAGCAGAATCCATGCACCAGAGGAGCTCCCCTGTGGCTGCCTTCAGAGTGGAACAGGGCTCTGCAGGTGTATGGAGAGTTAATCTAACAGGCAAGGCAGGGCTGAAAAGGACTTGAGATGCCACCTGTCCTGACAGCCTGCCCCATTCTTCAGCGATGGGGATTTCCCAGCTACCTAGGCAATCTCTTCCAGGGCTTGCAGGTACAAAAAAATCCTTAATGACTAGCCTTAATCTCCCTTTTTGTCTTCTAAATCCTTTACTTCTCATCTTATCCCCAGTAGGCACAGCAAAAAAAAAAAATAAAAAAATTACTCCCTTTCTTCTGATAGCAATCTGTTTGTATTTAAGAGTGCTATCATGTCTCCGGTCTTCTCTACAAAAAGCCCCATCATACTTTGGAGGTGAATATGCAGAGAAAACATTATGTCCGATGGGACAGATAATACATCTTTTTTTTCCAAGGTAAAAGATTTTATATCCAGTCCTATCAATCTTGCAGACTTTTGCATAAACGGCTTTCTGATTTATAGCGGATTTTTTGTACGCAGAAATCATACAAAATAGACTAATCTCAAATGGGTTCAGTGATAAGATCAACAAGGTAACTCACTGACGGTGCATAGAAATGCAATCAAAAAAGAAATCAGAGTGTTTGGGGGTTGTTTGGGTTTTCTGAACTATAAAATCAAACGGCTCCGTTGTGAGAAAAAGGGGACTGAAACCGCTGGTAAATGCTTCACAGAGGAATTATTAGACAAGCAAGAGAGGCTGGCAGTTTCCCAAAACGCAAATTGTCTCTGGGACCAAAATATCTCTAAGTAAGCAGGGAACATATTTATGAGTAGTGGTGATTTTCCAGCAGATCTCATCTTGTCGTAATGGACATTTAAAAATGAGGGCCTGTACTGAGGCATTAAGCTTTGGCAAGCAGCACATAGCTGAAGAGGGTAGAGGAAAAGCAGAAGGAAGTCTTCCTCAGAGAGCCTCCGCTCCTCTCCCACGCAGCTCTTCTCGATTTTCCTTCTCTGTGCTTTCCGTGCCCCTTGTTCCTGCAGCAGGTGGAGACGCCGCTGCTTTCCTCAGCAGCCAGTGCCACCTACAGCAGCCTTTCCCAGCTGCTCCTGGTGCGGCCGGTGACACCCGGCGCTGTCAGCCCTGGCCATGGGCTCCCGGCATGAAAAGTCTCACACTGACCTGGGGTCCCTGCGGATTGGGTGTAAGCTTCCAAAGCTTTTCTCCAGTCCTTCTGGCATCTTGAGTGCCAGGTTTCTCCTCCATTGTGCCCAGCTCCTGCCAGGGTGCAGCACCTCGGTTCTCCTCTCACATCTCGCATCCAGCCCTGACCAGGCACCTCGGAAGAGGTGTCCCCCCGCGAGGGACACGACTTCACAGCCCCCCTAACGCATACACACGTAACCTGCAGAGGGGACCTCCCCACCCCGCTTGCTGAGGAGGTGGGGGCCCGCAGCCCCCCTGCCTGGACTGAGCTCACTCGTGTTCCTCACCTGCACACGTCGCGCTGCTCGCTCACGGGGAGGAAGGGCACCGCTCCTGCTGACACCGTGCTGGGGTAAGCCCGTGGGGAGAAGGAAATGGGGACCTGACTGTGGCAAAGAACATCACTCCTCCCTGGCCTGCTCTTGCATTTTGCATTAAGCAGTCGTTGTCCAAAATGCAAGAAGGGCTCAGACAGCCAGGAAGACAACACAGATGTCGCTTCCCCAGATAAGTCTGTGGAGTTTTGCTCCTTTCCTCTCGGGTTCTTCATAATTGCACCCTATCAATAATGGCCATTAAAAGTAAAAACTGATTTCCTGCTTTCTGTCATGAGTCAGAATTTCTGAAAACAAACTGTTTTTGGAAGCACAGAGCAAGGACTCAGTAGATCCTCACTTTCCCTTGCAGGGGGACCCATGGGGCTTGGCTCACAACTGAGTGAAGTTTAAGCTGCTAGGGAGGAGTGTGTCAGATCAGCATACGTGTGGGAAAGCCATTTGAAGTAGTAAGTAGAAAATAATGAAGACAAGATATTTCAAATTCAAATCCTCTCTAAGATTTCAGATTCTATTCAGTGCTTACTCACCTCCCTCCACTTTAAATTCCCAATCTTCCTTGGAAAAGATGCCGAAGCACTTCTCTTTCTACACATGGAGAAGGTCACAGCTGCGTTCTAGTACTCGAGGGGATGTGATGGTGCATCACTCTTGCAGATGCTGCTACGACAGTCAGAGCACTCAGTGCGGGGAAGGTCTGGTTTAGGTTTTGTGCCCTGACTGAGGGAATATAAATCCTTGCTACAGAGAAGTGTTATATTTCATCTGGGAACTATTTGGGGATTCAAAAGGGAGAATCTTCAGAACAAGAGGAAACGTAAATCTCCCAGGTGCTGGAAGGGAAGGACTTGCTGCGTGTAGTCTCAAGTATCCAGCATTTTGTTGGTACTGGGCAGAGTACCTGCGCCGCGCTGCTGGTCACCCAGCGTCTCCTGCAAAGAGCCCAAGCAGTGGCAGGGAGAGCAACCTACCTTAAGTCCCCTGTGTCCTTCAGGGACCCACCTCACCGGTGGGCATCCACATCCCCCTCCACTTCCCACCAATCTCTTCCACGTTAACCCTCTTCCCATCCCATAGCGAGTGCTCCAGTGACCATATAGGTATCCAAAAGAAGGATTTCTCCAGCACTATTGTTTTAAATGAATGACTGAGCAATGTAAATGTCTTGGAAAAGCGGTTTGACGCACCCTTTGCTCCATGGTGGTGGCAACTGGTTGCCCTAAGCAGGCTCTGCGCAGATGGTCCTGAGGCCACAGCAAAGGCTGGGACTCGTGGATGCTCTGTGCTGAAGAGCCTGGTGCTTACCTTTTAGGGTCTTCAGTGGCTGATGTTGCTATACCCAACATCCCTCTGTGGTTTTCAGCATTTACCCAGGAACCTTAATTATTACAATAATTGTCATCTGCAGACTTTAGATACCTCTGTACTTTGGCAACAGCAGGTAAGACTTTTAGGCAACATAAATTTCAGGTTTAGGCAATTAAGTTCTCACATGGGTGTGCTCCTCACTCCGTGCCTCAGTTTCCCCATGTAAGTATATCTGTGACTAGTACTTTGAAGGATTACTCTGTTTTTGATTAGGAATTGTTCTGGGGCTCGGAGAAGCACACCAGGCAAAGCAAACACAGATTGCTCGGTGTCATTTTTGCTGTTTTCTTGCTGCAAGCATATTACTTTGCATTTGGTGTTGTAAGTGCAGCCAGTATGAACAGATGCGGCGGGGTAGCCCTTCCCTTGTGTCCACTCGGCATGCTGGTGAGGTGAGAAAGGAAGGGCATGAGGGAGGAGAGAGCCCTCCCCTCCACAGCCCCCCAGGTTACCTGGCAAGTTCAAACCCCAATTTGGTCAGAGCCCCTGCACCAGACGAGGGATGGCTTTTGTGACTCCCAGTGAGTGCTTCTGTCCCCAGAAGGATCCTGCCCCTGGGTTTGCTTAGGCCTCTGTGCGCTGTCTGCCTAAGGCTGGTTCTGCAGGTTGCGCTCCGAACCAGCGCAAGGATATTCCAGCAGCCGGCGAGGTTCACGCAATTAAGCACAACCCCGCGTGTGTCTGCCGGCCTCCGCAGCCCCTCCGCCCCTCTCCTGGCAACGCCACCTGCGGTACCCCGAGGGCTTCGTTTCACCCAGGGCTCGAGGTAACGGGGCGTTTGTGCCCCCGCTGTGAGAACAGGAGCCTGTGGAGAGGCGTAAGAGCTTAGAAGCTCCTGTCCTGAAGCGAAGCTACAGCGCGAGCTTGCACGTGCTGGGTCAGGATCCCACGAGGCGTGGGAGCACGTAGATCCCCCAGCTATTGAAGAGGTTACCTTCAGATACCTCCAGTGCTCACAATCAGCTCTGAAGCGGCAGCCTGTCAGAAACTGGGTCTGTTCCTTTCGCAGCTCACACAAGTGCTTGTCCTAGGGAGGGCTGGATAGCGAGCGTCAGAGGACGCCTGCTGCCTCGGCCCCAACGAGCAACTCGGGGGCTGCTCTGCAGAAGCTGCTTCAGCGTATGGCTAAAGCTTACAACCGCCTGGTGACAAGGAGCACATTTAAACTGTATTGCATGCTCACCGAGCCTCCACTCATTCTTGCCCTAGAGTGCAATAAATTGGCCTATCCCATCTATTATTTATTATTCTGTATTAATGATGGAAGTATATTACAATAGTACTTAGAGGCCCTTGTCAGAGATCCCACACTGAGATCGGTGCTGCAGTATTGCACAGAGGAAACAGTCCCTGCCCCACAGGATTTACAGCCCAATTTCAGCTATCCAGCAGATTTACAAGAGGTTTGACACAAATAGCTTGAGACCCACCACATGCCAGAAAGAAATATAAAAGAACAAAGTCCCAAAATCCATTCATCTTTTCTTCTCAAATAGCTGAAGGATGCAAGTCCTAGATATAGAAAGATAGATATAGATATATGATATCTATATCATAGATACAGAAAGGCGTTCTTCCTGTGGCAGAGCTGAGCAAAAAATTAGGCTGAGTACCAAGCAAAATATTCCTGGCAGGAAACAGTTAGGTTGTAGGATTGCCTCTGAGGGCACTGCAGGGGTCCGTGTGCCTCGAAGCAGGGGCTGTTGGTGGGGAACACCTCGCCTCTACAGGAGGGCTTGTGTGGGCGAGCAGAAGGCCTTTGCCAATAACGGCTGGTCTTCTCTGGGAGGACAAAGTTAACGCTTGTACTGCACTGTTCACTTGTGTGCATCTTCTGTTCCTCAAGATAAGTGCCTTCAGAGGGTGTTCACAGGGATGAAAAAAATGAAGAGGGTTTAGCATGTGTGTGTAACAGATGGGAATAAGCAGATAAATGTGCGCTGGCTGCACACCCTAACAATGTGATTATTTGCATCTTCATTCAAATTGTTTCTTGTTACATAATGATTTTGTACACAGTGGAGTACTTAACCTAATTTGTATTGATCTCAATTGCTTTCATTTGTGCATACTTAATTCAGAGAGGTAATCAAATTGATTTTTGAGGCCTAGTTTTTAAAAGATTGTAGTAATACAGATATAGAAGAGGTTGCTTTAAGTGAATCATATCAAAAGAAAAACGTTTTAAACCTTTGGAAAACGTTTTGATGGTCATTTCATTGTGTTCAGTGTAACTAGCATAATTAAATTTCCTTCACATCGAGTTCTCTCTGAAATCAAATTGAGAAACATTTTTTAGTTCCATCAGATGGATAACTTGGTTTAGTTGACTTTGTACTACACCCATCGGAAACAGCATACGAGAGATCAATATTCACGGCTTATCTTTACAAACAATAGAGAGAAATGACTTGGTGTGGATTAAAAGAATGTTGTTGTCTACATGGCTCCTTCTTGACATTCATTTTTTGGTTTCACAGTTCCACAGTCACTGTTGCCATTAGAGTAAAAACGTCATAAAAATGGTGAATATCTGAGGGTGTGGGTTACCTTGAGAAACTGCAGGGAATCAAATTTGGAGGTGGTGAAGACAAAAGGAATCTCTTTGAGTGAAAGTAGACCATAAGGTATGGCCCTGAGAAAATTTTAGATGGCCGCATCGCCCTCCAAGGTTTCCGGTCAAAACCTCCTTGCCTGGTTGGTTTAACACGAGAAATACCTGCGGGTGACGTCAGGTTTCTGCCGGAGTTCTGTTTGGATCAGAAGCAGGACTCACACTGTGTTTGTGTTCCATGGGACATAAAGTCACACGAGCTTATTCACTGATGTGTTTCCAGTATCCCAAGGAAGCTGGTGCCAGGCTCTCAGAACAGAAATGGGACGGGTTTGTATTCTCAGAAGGTCCTACTCCCTCTCTGCCAGTCTTCACAGTTTGTGATCTTAAAGCTGTGTTTGCAGAGTCACTCTTCATGTGAGCATTACTTCCCAGCACCCTGTTGCAGGCCAGCTCACGCATTTCTGGAACCTCCCAAAGCACTTACTGTGGTAATATTAGTAAATGGAAGATTTCACATCAACCTTTTTTTCCCACTATGAAAAATGATTATTTTGCCATGCTTGCCACAAGCGTAGCTGCAAGCAGAGGTGACAGGGACTAGCAAGGTTCACCCCATCCTCTGCCGGAGGCACTGTCCCCATCCCTCTTCAGAGGCGTGGGAAGCAGGCCTGCCCTGGGTGTACGTGGCATGGTTCGCACCAGCAGCGCTCACAGGAGCAGACTCACAGCCCAGCTCTGCAAGTCACCTTCGGAAGTGCCCGCGGGGACGAGTCGCAGCCACACGGTTCTGTAGCAGCTCCTTTCCTCCGAGGGCTGCTCGGGCGCCCCTGGCCCCGGGACTGTCCCCCCTGCACGCCAGTCTGTGCAGGCAGCGAGCAGGAGCCGATGCAGGATGGAGCACCCCTGCCCGGGCTGTCTGGGGCGCGGGTGGGCTGAATGCTGCTGCAGTGCTGCCCGGCACAGCGATGAGCTCCACGTCAGTCAATGTTTGCCTACATGTGGCAAGGGCAGCTTCTATAAAAAGGTCTGGTCCTTCTGAGCATGCATAAATAGCTAACAGAAGCTATCACCGCATACAAGAATATGCAGCGCTGCTTCTGGGTTTTGTAAGGCCATGCCGCGTGCTGTAAATTGATTGCTCTGTGCTGCACGTATTTCAGCCATTAGCGATGGGGCCAGCTGGACATCTTTCAGCGAGAAAAAGTGTCATGAGAAAATGCCAAGCTGCCTGCTGTAAAACGCTGCGTTCATCAAGCCCCCTGGCCAGGGGGGCTTGCACGGGCAGGGGTCCCCCATGCAGCGCTGCCTGGCACTGGGGCCACCGCAGCTTTTGGGGATGGGCGGTCTCGGCACAGAGCGCGGAGGGGGATGCACACAGGCATAAATCTCTCTTTTCTAACAGCTTTACTCAGCAGTAGTAATGGCACAGTAGAATCCGCTGCCATTTGCTAGCAGTTGCCATATATTCATTTTTAATGACTAGAGTTAAATTTCACAATACTTCAGTCTTTATAAACTGAAGTTTTAAAGACAATACTTATCAACTGCAATGCTTCTAAGTATTTGCTAGGATTTATAGCTATTCGTAATGCATGGGCTGGCTGGGTTCCTCCCTTCTGAGGAAGAAAATGGAAAATAAGAGTTATTGTTGCAGAAAATAGGAATATTGTAGCAGACAAATGAACTATGCATAGAAATACTCAATTTAATGATACTTGGTGAGAAAAAAGCCAAGCTTGAGCTAGGAGCGTGCGCAGTTCACAGGGAAACCAGAACTCCGCAGGCTTGCAGAAATAAAAGTGAAAAAATCACCCCTTCCCTGCAGATCTTCCTCAGGCAGATGGGGTTGCACGTGTTGGAACTCACGCCACGCACATCCGTCAGCCGGCTGCCTGCTTACAGTGCGTTTGCAATTCCTTCCAATGTGGCGTGATACAATTTTGTGTGCGAGTGGTACCGAAAGCCGCTAAACACAGAGCGTTTAGAGCACCTCTGTGTGGAGAGGCGCAGAGTGTCCCAGGAGCTGCTGGAGGGAGGTGTTGGCCGTGCCACCTGGGACATTGGCCCGGCCCGCAGCAGCAGCAGCCGGGCGCTGGCACCGTCCCCGCGAGCTGCGGCACGATGCGGTGCAGGCGGTGCGGTGAGATGAGCGCAGTCCTCACGGCTTGGGCAAAGGGCATTCGGATGTTGAGCGCAGATATACTCTTCCTTCAGCCCCAGAAAGCAAAGCTGGGGTGTGCTGATCTCTGGAGCCTTTAGCTCACTTGTGACAGCATTTACGTAGGACATTGTCAGTGTCTGCTGGTGATGGCTCTGGCCCTTGCGAGCGCTCAGCGCCGTCACGCTGGGCTTCAGGGCTTGCCTGGGGAAGCCTCCCAGGCACGGCTGCAGGCAAGAGGAGCGTCTGTTTTGGGACATTTGTCTGTCCTCGTTATGCGATTAGCAAAGCTATGGGGGGGTTATATTACTGAAAAAGTGACATTTTAGCGTTCCCTCTATCTAGCGTGAGTGAGTGTTGTAATGGATTTTCTATTTATCTTTGCCTGAATGATAAATTCTGTCCCAATTTCTGGCCAGTGGAGATGTGAGAATAACCAGTGGTGATGCTTCTGTGAGTGCCTCTTGCTACATGTGCCAGCCACAAAGGGTCTATCAAAATGTGAGCTCTGCCGATGGGCCTTGCCTGGACATACGAGTCTCACAACAACATTCTGCTCTTTCACTGTGAAAATGACCTCCTAATGTCAGAGGGGGTTGTGAAAAGTCATACAGTGAAGAATTCCAAACAAATTATAAGAGTTCTTATTAGTAGTTATAGCTTTACCATCATCACAAATGTTTCTGCTGCAAGTTCAGTTACTGAGATATTATTGCAAAAGGAATATCAACAATGGAAACAAACTTGTTATTTCTCTGGCTAATAAGCAGAACATTTATAAAATCTTGCATTATGCATTCAGTTCAGAATGCAGCTCCAAAATATATCCCAAGATCTACTTACAGCAAAGAAAAATAAAAAGCTGAAATACAAAATATATCACATATAATATTCAGTGCAGAAATCGGTAGAGGAATTGAGCATCCCAGAAAAGAAACCAGGCACCCCAGTGGGCTGGGAAGCCGTTTGGGTTGGGTCTGACCCTGGCTGCTAAGGACCGCGAGCCCTTGCAAAGAGGCTTGCAAGCACGCTGATCAAAAGTCAATAGAGTATCTTGCGTATTTAAAGTTGAGCATCTAAATATTTGTCTCCGTGGAATCTCATTTACCAGTGAGGGCTGTGGAGATGTGGGGGCACGTTCCAGCTCTTTCCCGGTGCCTCACCTGACGGACCTCCTGCTCCGTACGCTTGCGCTGGGTGCTTGGTCCTGACCTTGTAAGCAATACCTCACTCTGTGAGCACACCTCCCTCACTGCTTTAAAGCAACGTTTCTTTAAGGTTCCCTTAGCTTTAGCTGCAGGACAACACTAGGCTTACTGAAGACAGCCTGTCCCTCCTGGGGGACACAACACAAAGGGCCCCTTCAGCAGTGGGGTGTCGTGTCGCCACACCACTGTTAGCGCCTTTTGAGTCGGTAGAGTTCCCCTCGAGTAAAAATTAAGTGAGTCAATACTGAATCTGTTTCCAAGCTCTTTCTGTATTGTTTCTATGTAAAGCATCTTTAGTCCAGTGCGGACAAAAGGGATGAGTCTTTTTTTCACAGTTATGGCTTTCAATTATTGTTAATTATCCGCTTTCTTCCATAGAATATATTCAGTATTAACTGCAGTTAATAAATCAAATTGCTCTTAGAATCAAGATGGCTGCTTCCCTTCCTTCTACTATTAAAACGTTTCTCTTTCTGCAGGCAGGTTTCCTGGGTAATAACTTTATTTTATTAGAGTGCTCACTCTGTTTTTTTCTTCTGATAAATGCATGTCAAGGAAAAACATTTGCCTTTATGGTTTCTTTTCAAGAGCAAACTTAACAGTTCAAGGAAAGTATTTACTGAATGCATTGAAAAGCACATACCTTTGCATTATTTATTATGAGATACCAATAACTGTAATACGCAGAGTATCTCTGGACATAAATTAGTGATGTTAGGAAACACTGGAATCCTCCCCGTGTCCCGGAACCTATTAGGATCCGCAGCACAAGGCTAGGTGCCCGTCACCTCCCCACAGCACAAGGCTCCAGACAAAAGACTTGGTGAAACGCTGAATGGAAGAATCCAGCCCGTCCAAACTAAAATCTGTTTTTTCATCTCTGACATGCAGTAGAACATTATCTGTGGAGTGTATTATCTGGTAGGTTAGAGATGCAGATAGGGGGCTTTGAGGGACAACGGAGCCAGGAGGAGCAGGGGGAGGAGAGGAGGCTTGCAGCAAGAAACCCGGAGCATCCGAACTGGGGACAGCTGGGGACGGGACCAGAGCGATGGGGGAGCAGCCTGGGACACCAGGCAGCAGCGTGCACCCGCCTGCCAGAGGGGGAGCCGGGGCTGGGGGAGCTCTGCTGCCGGGGGGGAGTGAAAAAGCACAAAACTCCCTGGTTTTCACGCAGGGGGTTTCCTGAGAGTGCTGTGGCTCTGAGGCACTGCTTGGGGTACAGCACTAGTGCACAGACCGTGTTCAGGAAGGTTACATTCTCCAGTTGTCCCTCGCTCTCTGCCAAAGTCAATTTAAAACAATCTCAGTTTTAACTAATGTCTTTGAGGATTTCAGATTTGATCCCCGAGTGGAATCCAGGTGTGTGGGGAAGGGCTCAGCCCTGTTTGTTCCCACGGAGCAACCTTCACGATGGGGCCGGCCGATCTCCGGCAAAGGCAGATGCCCCCAAAAGGGCACCCAAAGGCCTGGAGCCCTGTGGCTGGGGCCAAGGCGCGTGGCGCTGAGCAGTCCCACTCTGCACCCTGGGCTCGTTGCGCTCCTGCCACCCGTGCTGCAGCAAGGGCGGCCAAGTCCCTGGTCTGCAGGCAGAGAACCCAAATCCTTCCCAAATTCTTCCCGCCTTCAGGCTTCTTGCCTCCAAAGGTCCAAGCCCGGCCATGGACGCAGTCACAGGTTCACCCTGCACTCATCTGCTGCTGCCACCCCCTCGCTCCCCACTGCTCCCAGCACAGCGTGTGCTGGGGCTGCTGCAGCTGGCGAGTCCCCTCCCGGGCATTCTCGGGAATGACAAGGAACTCCTGGTCTCGGACCATAGCCTCTGGAGGCTTCTTCCTTTTGCATTTTGGCCAGTCTGGTGCTTTTCGAGTGGTTCTGACTTCCCTTGCAGGTACCTCCACTGCAGCCACCTGGATTTCACAGCTGAAAATGGGTGCAAGAGAGGGACCAGGCTCAGCCAATCCAGCAAAAACAGTCCAGCTTCCTACAGAAATCCTGTGAAATACTGCCACACACACAAAACAAAGCTGGTCGCTATAGCCTGTTACGTACCCAGCGCAGTCAGGCTCTCTGTAGTGTCATACCCAGGTACACGGCAATGGATACAGTCCTGACTTCAGGTTAATTACAGGCATTTCCAGAGTTTGAGCATTACTTTTTGGACCAGGTTCTCATTTCACACATCAGAGCTGCAGAATTACTTAATACGTCTGCTTAAAAATCTGTCCACTTACCAATTCACCCTACTTATTGTGTCCCAGCACATTACCTAACCATGTCAACATATGGATTTTTTTATCTCGCTGCCTTGAATAGACAGCCTTATCAGTCTATTTTTAAATCTGGATGTGCTGTGGCAGTGGTATTGGTTTCAGCACTTGATGTTCTCCCTGTGCTAATAAATACGGATCAGCTATTAATACCGATTTTTCTGAGACCCATTAGCATCGTTTGGCACGGCGAGCAGTGCTGGTGCCCCAGCCTGACCATCAGACAGGAGCTGGCGCGGGTGTTCCCGGCTGCCTTCGCCCTCTGCCCCATGAGGCAGCCTGGGGTGGGCGCCCTGCCTCTGCCATCCCTTGGGGTGCTGGGCAGCCGCCGGGCCCCCAGCCCCCAGCCAGCTCCGCACAGCCACGGCTGCAGGCGCCTCACCAGAGCTGCATGACGTGCTGCTGCAGTGCCATGAGCCCCGGGGCCACTGGGGGAGCCTGGGACAGAGAAATGGGGAATGGAGCCTGGGGATGGGGACACCACCGGGAGCAACGCTGGGGCTAACGGCGAGGGGGAAGGGCAAGGCGTGCCTGGTGGAGTGACCTGTGCGGTGTGACCATGCCGTGTCATGTAATGCAGTGCCTGGTTTCAGCAATGCTTCCAAGCTTGTTTGTGAAAAAGGAAATAATTGCTGTTTAAGAACCCTCTGTGAGGCAGTGATGGGGAGGATGGCGCTGCTGGCAAGCGTGGCGGTGCTGCTCCTGGTCCCAGCGTGGCGGTGTGCGATGCCCCAGGAGAGGCTCCACGGACAGCATGTGCTTGGCTTTGGCAGGAAAAGGTATGAAAGGCAAGAGTGTCCTCCTCCCTCCCTAACTGCCCTGCAGTGAGGTTGTGTGACAAATGCAGGTGCTGCCTGCTGCATCAAAGATACAGGATCTACTCCGAAGCTTGTCTCGTAACAGATGTCTGGGAAGTGCCCCATCACTTCTCCCCCAGCCCCGAGGAGCAACCCAGAGTGAAGAAGGGTAGGGGGTGGGGAGAGCCAGCAGGGGAAGGGGAGCTGCTCTGCCTCCCCCAGCTGGGCTCGGTGTCAGCCCTCGCGGCCCCCAGCAGCTGTGTCGCTCCCATCCTTCTGGTGGGGGAACCACGCTTGAAAGAACAAACGCTGGCTTGGGAAACGTGGGGGTCCCTGTGCTTTGCAGGGGGGAGCAGGGCAGCACCGCAGGGCATCTGCGAGTGGAAGAGCACGGGGGCTGCTGGTGACGGGGGCCAGCTGCTCACAGCCACATCCCTCAGGCTCCTGGTGACAGTGCTGCTTGGGAGGCTCACTGGACACGGTGCATCAGTGCACGCCGTCGGCAGAGCCTGCCAAAGCCCCCCTTTGGCTGCCGGTGCTCTGCCCTCGGACCACGCCGGTGAAAGCCAAAACTCGCCGCTTGGCCTCAGCCCGGCATCCAGAGCCGCGGGGACGGGCAGCTGTACCCGCAGAGACGCAGCAGATCACTGCGGAGCCTGCGGCCTGCCCCCTTTAATCGCGCAGTCTTCTCCTTTTCTGGTTTCTGAGGCCTAATGACTCAGTACATGTCGTGTTTGGAAGCTAACTTAATCCACATAAACCTGTGCTAATTCACCATTAGAGGTGGAGCGCGCTGCTGCCAGTTAGAGCACTTTTCAGATTAGTGAACAAAGAGGTAAAAAGGGACTGTGTCGGCAAACGCACTCTGCAGAACGGGGCTTTGATTTGCGCTGCACAGCGCCAGCACGGCGGCTGCTTCAGCAGCTTTCCTTCAAACGGCAGCTGCTGCAGTCATGGCTGAAAACAACAGATACATTGGTAAATGATTAAAAAGTAGCCGCGGAGGTCTGCTTCTCGAGGCAACAAATAAACAAAAGGCCCAGCTGGATGCTGGGGGCGGACGTTTGTGTGGCTGCACACGGGTTTTCCCCAGCTGTGGTCACACGAAGCTGCTGCCCCGAGAGCTTTGACCGGGGCGTGCTTGGGTTGTGCAAAGTAATAGTATTCCTTTCCGAATGCTGAACCTCGCTGTCAGGAGGGGGACCCAGGCCTCCTTCAGTAGACAGAGGAGAAGGATGCAAGGACCGGAGCAAAACCGGGAGGGCAGCTGTGCTGTGAGCCCTCGCCTGCCGCGGATGCTGCATCCGCGCTGCTCATCCCTGGGGCACGGCGCCGACACCGCGCTCCTGCGAGCACCTTGTGGAGCAGGAGGTGCAGGGACCAAGGCAGGGTGCAAGACCTTGAGCTGCCTCGTGGCCACTGATGCTGTTCCCCTCGTGAGCTTTTAGCACTAAGAAAATGGTGTGAGATGTAAGCAGACTTCTGGGTGCTTGCGGTACCTTTCAGAATGTCTAGGCTGCACAAAAATGTGGCGGACTGGGGCCGCCTGCTGCTGGGCTCAGTCTGAGCCCCAAAAGCTGCAGCCAGAGGGCGGTTTGTGGTGCAAATGCTGCAGCCAGCGTGGGGAGGGGAGGGTGCAGTTCGTGCTTGCTCAGCTGCTCTGTCCCCTGACCACTAACAAAGCGGGCTTGGGGGTTTCGTGCCTTCAGCCTTATGCCCATGGTAATTTTTTGTGTGCGCTTTGAAGGGGCAGATCAAAGAAAGCACGGACTGTCCCAAAGCACGGACAAAATATTCATTCTGAATGCGCCAATAGCAACTTCCAGTTGTATTGCCTCTGAGCATGGGCCTGTCATATAAATTACCCAGGTGGTGCAGTTTGCATTACAGAATGGTGGCCTGTACAGTTTCCTTAAGAAATAATAATCTGGAGTTGTTACATGCTGTGGTACATGGGAAGTATCTGCAGATAATTGATCTTTTTCATGGCTACTGTGAAAAAAAAAAAGGATGTGCTTTGTGTTTTCCTTCCTAGATTGAAATCAGAGAAGCTATTTTTTTTATCCTAACACTGCCATGATAGAAAAGCAATGCACTTCTCAGATGTTTGCTTCATAAAAAGTGTGGAAAAAAGTCAAAATTCCTCACTGTGCAGAAATGCGGATCGGAGGGCTGCGTTGGGTGGCGTGGACGATGAGCGCGCAGGGGTGAGCTCTGTGAAGAGCTGGAAACCCGGTGCCCAAGTGCCTCATAGTCAGTGCCCGTCCCTAATCCTTTCTGAAAATCCTTGGTCTTGGTGTGTGAGCGGAGGCACGAGCACACCCCCCCCCCGTATCTCATCCCCGTGTCCCTGGTGCCCCTTGCTTGTGAGGGATGAGCTGCAGTGGCCGGGTCAGCGGGCGCCCTGCAGTGCGTGCAGGAAGGCTCACGAGTGCACGCCCACCGCTCGGCTTCCTTGGCGCTGGGGGTCGGGTTTGCTGGCGTTGCGTGCGTGCTGACCCTTTCTTTCTCTCTGTCTCCCGCCCACCCCTTCCCCAAGCATGCAAACGCAAAGAGCAGGAGCCGAACAAAGAAAGGAACAACTCCCAGAAGAAATCCCGTCTGGTTTTCACCGACCTCCAGCGCCGAACGCTTTTCGCCATCTTCAAGGAGAACAAGCGCCCGTCCAAGGAGATGCAGATGACCATCTCGCAGCAGCTGGGCTTGGAGCTCAACACCGTCAGCAACTTCTTCATGAACGCGAGGCGGCGCAGCCTGGAGAAGTGGCAGGACGATCTGAGCACCGGGGGCTCCTCCTCGGCCCCCAGCACTTGTACCAAAGCGTGACCGGGAGCGGCCGGCGCGGCAGAGAGCCACCGAGCGAGCAGATGCGCAGTGGGGCCCTTCACTGGTGACTTGAAAGCACAATCCTCCCGGAAACTCGTCCTAGCCTAGCTGCAAACAGAGGACACTTTTTACGGCTTTTAGTCAGTTTCAGAAGGCGCAAGTGAAAAATTAACCTCTTTCTATGTAATACTACGCTCAGGACAGGCTAAGCAGGTCTGAAGGAAGAGAGCCGTTCGTGAGGCAAGTTTCTCCTGAGCCCGAAGCCCCGGCTGGCGGGCGCTGCGGAGCCGTGCCGGCGCTGGCTGCAGGTGCCCGAGCTGCCGCACCGCCACGCAGCACCGCTGCGCGAGAACGGAGCACAAAGTCTGACACGGAGACGCTAAAGAGTCCAAGAACCTGTTTTTAAATCTCAGGCATGGTTTTGTTAAGTGTTCTAGGGAAAAAAAAAAGATCAAATTTATGGTTTTGTTTGTTTTTTTTAGTTTCTTTGATTTAATCAGTGAGTATAGCTTGATCTTGGATCAGAAAAATTCAATTCACTTGAGCTCAAAGTATCAAGCACAAAGACAATAGCTATAGAAATAGGTATGATTCTGGACTCACTACAGCTGTTATTTTGAGATGCATTCTAATTTACAAAGTTGATAGTGAAAAAGTATGTGATTACACAAGTCTCAAGCACAGTTTGCAGTTTGTCACAAATTCTGTGTTTGTACATAATGCAGATGCACACTCAGGAGGTCAATTTAACTGCTACAGTACATGGAGCAAACACAAAGTTTTGAAAGATCTAGATTTTTTTAGGTCATTAATAAGTCCTTTTCAGTTACCAGGAATCTAGTTTCTCCTTTGTAGTCTCATTGTTACTGAAACGTTCAATGTATTTTTGTTCATTTTTCTGAAAATCCTTATGGGAATTTTATGGTACTTTCAAGCAGGAAAAAAACACAAACAAGCCCTTCAGATGTCATTGAGCATTTTAGATGTGCCGCATATGACTTAAATATGCCATCCAAGTCCATTACATTTTAAGTTCTTTTCATCCACCAGTTCATCGAACCTGACGAGAACACAGCACACCAAAGAGACAGGATTACTGCAAGCCAAAGATATTTATAACTTGCCATTTTCTTTTCATCATCGTTAGCGTGGTCGTTGTTTTAGAGATCAGAAAGCCTCACAAACGCCAAACAGTTTATAAATCTCTCACGGTCATTTGCTGTACAATTGAGCAGAAAGTGAACGCTGACAAAAACATGTGAGCAAAGTCCCGAACGGAGTGGCAGAGCTGTCACAGCCACCCTAGCTGCAGCTACAGCAGTCTTCGAGTAGCTTACGCGATCCTTGCCGCCGGAGCGGTCACGGTCACTCGATGTGCGTACTTACCAGTGAATGGCCCCTGCGGAACACCGGCCGAGTGTTCAAAAGCAAGCCAAACGCTGTAATGCTTCTTTAGAGACACTTGAGACTTTTTTTATGTACTACTTAATCGAAACCAAAGAAACGTTTTCTGCACCTACTTCTTCTGCAACAAACTGTTCCATTTAAAAAATGAAATAAAAATAAAAAACCAAGGAAGCACGTCAGGAAGCGAACAAGTAACACACTGTGTTTTGACAGACATCTTGGACATTTTAGGAAGCAGATTTCAAAGAAAGGGTTGACAGGAACAAAAACAAAGTAACGCCAGTACGATTGCTGCTTCATTTGACAACTCAGTAATCTTAAAGTTGAAGATTGTCTTTAATTTGTGCCTATGCAGTTTTTTTCAAAAGAACAAGGAACAGAGCAACCAAAACCTCAACAGCTACAATACCAAAGATGAGGATTCTCACAACTGTTATTTCAGTTCATTATCTCCTCTTGCATGACTGAAATGCATATAGCACCATTGATCTGTGGAAAGGTAATCAATTCTGTTTCTTTGAGCAACACAAAGGGTGGGTTTATTTATGTTTTTCCTGTTTCTACCCCACATGGAATCTCTCCAGGATTCGCATGGACTCCAAGTGTAAGATGTTGGGATACTAAACTGGGACATATGCTCTATCCAGAGCCACATACAAAATGCGTCAGTTGGATATTACTTGTTTTGTCAGATAGAGTTGATCTCTTGTATGTTTAGAGCTTTGAACACCCATCCTTCTGTATGTGAAAACAGTTGAATACCCTATACCCCCTTTCTCATCCCCAGGGATAAAACTTACAATGTATGTACTGATTTATTTCATTGTAAGTGCTGAGCACCATTACAGCCTGGCTCATTACGATCAGATCCTGATCTGAACCGTAACTGAGGTTTCAGCAATTCATGTGGCAATTCAGTAATTTGTTTTGACATATTATATTGTTGGTCACAGTCACGATGACCCAAATCATGACATGCAGAGCTAGATCCAAATTTGGGAGCAGAGCTATGCCCAGCATATCATTTTGTTCCGACTCTACATTTAAATGAAAGCTCCTTTTTTAACTACTTTGCAAAACTGCTACAGTCATTTTCCAGTTTTTACATTTGGAAAAAAAAAAAGTCAAAAAGCCTTGTCTGCTCAGGACAGTAATGTTTTCTGAAAAGTAAGTTCAGGATCCTCAAAGCAACTAAACTGACAACACATATCAGCTCTGGGAATCAAAACTCCCTTAAACATAGATTTCCCAGACTGATCGAACATGATTCCAAAAAGCCTCATAATCAGACCATGGAATAAAGCTGGAAGAAAGACGGTTCAGGTCTGGGCTGGTGCACACCGACGCCTCCAGATGTTTGAGTTCAGAGCCTTGTGCCAGCACGCTGCAGAGCGGGGGCCCAGCTGAGATGCTGTGGTCAGATTCCGGTTTTTACCTTCGTTCACATCTAACGGGGTCCATGCAAAGCAGCCTCCACGTACACATTGTGAGCGTGGCATTGTCCTCATGGGAAATTTCTCATTCTGAAAGTATTTTACTGCATTTCGTGGCAGTGTTATGCAAAGCTGTTTTTCAGATTACCTTTCTCTCATTCCATTCCATAACACCTTTGTAACTACACAAAGGATGGACGCAGAATGCCATTTCCTACCTTCCCTTAGCTCACTGCAATTGCAAGGCAGAGAAGTGTATCTCGGATGAAAAAAGTTTCAGGCGTCACGTAAGGAGTGTGCTTGACAGTCGGTGTCCCTGCCGCAGAGCAAAAGGACTTGTGGGTCAGTTCAAATTCGGAACATCCACAGATTTTGCCTCTTGCATATCACACGCCTTAGAGGCAAACAGGAGCATGCCCTGTTCTCATGGAGTTTATGAGCAAAAACCTGTTCTTTTTATTTCTGTTTGGACTTCATACCAATAGCTGTGACAAAGTGCAGATCAAATACTGAATTATAAAAAAAAAATGTATCTTCAATGGAATTTTAATTTTCTCCAAATTGTGAAAGTTCTTGTGATGCAATATTATGGCTTAAATTCCTGCCTTGACCTTTCAAATGTTGATCTGCAGTCTCATACTGGAAGCAACATAGTTATGCTGACTGAGTAGTACTGAGGATGATGTTACTGCTCATACGACAGTATTTGTTTAGCAAAATGTGTGAGCCTTCTCTGTGCTGGGGATTGCAAATATAACAGTGCCCAGGTTTCCTTCATATCTGTCAAAATTCATTTTCATCTGAACATCTGAAAATACTGCTGCATTTTTTATCCCTGCATCTTTCATGGCCCTGTGTTGTCTTCCATGTCACTGTCAACTATTGTAGGCTTTTATGTAGCAGCTGACTCAGAAAAGGAGTGTCGATAGCATATGCCATGGGTAGATATATTTGTATGTACACACATACAATATATACTATATTCTGTTCATACTAAAAAAACTCAAATAGATATGTTGTGTTTATATACCATATATTTATGAATCTATATAGCTGTGTAATGTAACTTGTTCCTTTTATTTATTCTGATACGAGAGACTAGTATGTACAGACAGTATCCCAGCATCTTCCTTACTGTGTACTTGGAGTTACTATCATGGGCACATCCAAGATGAATTCAACTTTCAAGAAACCTTGTATATTATTTAATCACCTGTGAAGGAACAAAGAATGTGCTTGATTACTTCGGTTGAATAGCTTTATTCTGGATCTCTCTTAACTAAAGCTAAATCCAAAGACCTGAGGACTAAACCAGCAAACTACTCTCCATCCTACATAAGGGAATAGGGATCGCCTCTTCCAAAACAAAACACGGTAACAACATGGTATTCAAAAGGGTGTGCTAGCTTTGGAAAAAAAGCAATGTTTTTCTTGCTTGTCACAATACCTACGTATTTTTAAGACATGAAGAAACTTTATACTTGGCCTCCTTTATATTTATTAAGGGGAATTTTTATTGTTTAATTTTGTTTAAAAAAATGCAAAGCTTAAAATAGTTTTATTTTTTTTCCAGACACTTGTGGGTTTTAACCCAATATATTATCTATCAATAATGTAATTTATTTAATTTAGTCTTAGAGTAGGTCCTGAAATCTCTGTTCAGTCTAAATCCCACCTAGTTTCATTTTATCTTTAAAGTTCAATGGGAGTTTTGCCTGAATACAGACTACAGGATCAGGGTCAAATGTTAGTTATTTGTAACTATTTAATTCAACCATTTATGAATTTGGGGTTAATTTTGCTTATTTATCCATTTTGCTGTCGTAGAACATCAGAGATGCAAGCCTATGTTAGTAAATACACTTAAAAGTTAGTTTTGCTTCATAAAGCAGCCAAGTTCTGTTACAGACAGAAGGAAAATAACAAGTTACATAAAACAGGAGTCTAATTTTAGTTTTTTCTTTTAATTGATTTTAATTGTTACATATAAAAATTTAAATTATTTAAGTTAATCTCTTCCCGTCTGATTAGAAAGTGTGACATACCTTTATTATGGCACGTAAAGCCTTCATAATATACTTTATTTATTTAACTTATTCATCATCATCCAAGGATGCCCTTGTATGGTTTTTATGTTTTATTTAGAATTACCTTTAAAGCACTGCAGATGATTTTATGTCAGAAAACAGAGCAAATTCTGAGGACAAGCAATGAATATTCAACCTAAAACTGTGCATTCAGAAACAATAGGAAGAAAAGACGCTGAGATACTTTGCCTGAACTTTGTGGCTTCTTAAAACTTAAGCTGGGGGAAAAATAATACATGCCAAGCAAAAAGAGAGAAACCCTTAAACTAGCTGCTTCCAAGAATGAACTTCTGTGTGTGTAAAAAAGAGAAAAAAGAAAAAAAAAAGGAAAAAAGAAAAAAAGAAAAAACCTTTCTATTTCTAGTGAGAACCAAAGAGGCTACCTCACTGACTTTTTCCATTTGTAATTTTAATCGTGTTGATGATACCAAAGATACCAAAGATTTCTTTCTCTGTGCGGTCTGCATTTTGCTTGTGCTCTTTTATAGTTTTAACTTTTCTCTCCTACATACAGTAATGTACAGCTGCAACCCAGATACCCCAAAGAAATACTTCTTGTGGAAGCTGCTAATTCTGATGACGAAATTTTCTGTGTTTACCTTATGCCTGCCCGCCAGCCAAAAGGTCTGAGGCCGAGCGAAGCAGGCTTGGCGACGTGAAGCCATCGCTCGTCTGCCCCCACTCACCGAGTCCCAGCGGCCGGAGCACTTGTGTTGGCCTGGAGATGGACCCGGGTTGTGTCCAGCAGCCGAGTCCTTGGTGAAGGGTTGCTGCCTGCTGCGTGCGAAGCCCTGCTGGGCTGTCCATGGCTCTGCTCTGGCCTCGGCAGCAGGACTGGGTCAGGGCTGATGTGATGCTGGGAAGCAACAGGAGGGGCTGGTCCAGCAGCCCCAGGCTAGCACAGCTGCTGCGGACAGCCAGCCTGAAGGGGTGGGGTTTGTCTACTGAGTTCTGGCCAGCTGGAAAGTAAGCATCAACTCCTCGAACAGAGCCCCAGGCACTGGGACGGGCAGCTCCTGTCTGTTCTTCCACCTTCTGCAGGTGCCAGCAGCTGGGAAGGGGGGATGCTGAGGGAGGATGCTTGCTTTCAGGATATCAGCGGTGCATGTTTTCCCTCACCGCAGGAGCAGGGATGGGGACAGCAGCCCCGCAGCGGCCTGAGGCACCAGGGCACCCCACGGGTTCCCTTCTGCCTGGCTCCCCCAGCCACGGCCTCCTCACATCTGCTCCCAGGCCAGTGGCGCCGCTCCCTCTGAGCCGCCCAGGTGCTGCCCGCCCAGACGCGGCCCCGCCGGTGCCTCCGCTGCTGGCTGGGGGAGCAGGAGCCCGGGAGAGGCGCTGGGCTCCTGGCGAGCCCCTTGGGCATGGCAAGTGGCAACAGCCGCTCGCCCCTGCCTGCTTCGGAGTTGTCGTTGTTTACAGTTTTCATGTGAAAATCAATTAATTATTTTTCTCAAGCTAGCCATGAAACAAAGATACGTTAAGCTTCATTAGCATCATATTCCTAAGTGATTACTTAAAATCTGTTGGCTGTTGGGGAATAAGTGGTGCCCTTTCCTATTTGTTTCTTCTGTCCTGTTGATACGATTGAATGGACCGCTCTGGGGAGCCGAGCACGGCTGGCTCTCCACGCCGCTCGTTCCCCCACAGCCCAACACAGCCCCGTGCCAGCCTTCTGCTGCTAGCAGAGCCGGTTCCTCACTAAAAACAAAAAGAAGGTCTGCATGGACCAGTAGATAGGTTAAAAAGGGAAAAAACACACTCATCCAGCTGCCAGGTGCGCACTTTGGCTGAGCTGGAAAGCCGGCTTGCAAAGCCCCGGCACCAGCAGCCAGGCCATGCGAGGAGGCCCGCGCTGGGGAGGCCCGTGGCAGCGGGAGGCTGGCGTCGCGGGGAGGCCCCAGCCTTCTGCTGAGCGCTCCGCCTGAGCAACGCGGTTTGGGTCCGCATCGACAGATTGCCAGTGGCTCAACACAACAGCTCCGCTTTAATTAAATGTTGCCTTTTGTTTCCTATTTCACTTTTTTTTAAGTCTGTATTGGAAAAGATAGGGACTTGACAAGTGTGCTTTTTATATCTTTCTCTATATATTCCTTCAGTAAAAAGCTATAATGATTCTCAGGATGCCTTCTCGGTGTGGCGGAGATGATCGGTTCCCGGTGCACGGTGACACCCTCTGCGCCGTGCCCTCTGCCACCCGCACAGTAAGGATCGGTGACGGGCTGGACACAGAAAATACTCAGAATTGGCAGGCTCCTCTCTACAGCAATTGCATTTCTTACCAGACCCATGCTTCACTTGCAAAGTGTGACATTACCACGGGACGAGTGCCTTGCTTGAACCAAAGCAACGATTTTGCCAGTCTAGACCTCTCTGTGCTTTTTTTTATTCTTCCTGTGAATCCCTCAGCTTCAACTGGGCCGCCATATCGTACCTGGTGGGCTTATTGTACTGTGGTGCTTTGCAATGCAACCCTGCAAAGAACAAACTTGTAATAATACCAAAGGCTCTTTTCCCCCTCTCCTCTCCTCTCCTCTCCTCTCCTTTTCTATTTCTTCATGGTTCCAAAGCTTTAATATAAACCTGGGCATGTTGGCAACGCAGACCGTGCAATCCCTTACCGAATTTTCTCAGATATACCTCATAGATAATAGTTGTTTAGAGTAATGTTATTATAGCGTATGTAATAAATTATTCACTGTTTCTTTTTGGTAACTGTGATTTAAAAAAAAAAAAAAAGCTTTATACGTTTTAGGTTGTGCTTTTGTAATAGACAAAAAGGTGCGCTTAAAAATGTACGTCAGTCTTTCTTCCCGTTGGATTTTTTTGTTTGTTTATTATGGATTGAGGAAAAGTTGCAGAATGAGCCCAAAGTTTACAGTTTCATATTTTGCTGAAGAAACAATCTGTGTTAATTTGCTCTGTTGAAAAAAAAAAGAAGAAAAAAGAGAAAAAAAAAGATTATTTTCTACATTTGTGCTACTTGGTCTGAACAGCTAATTGTTCTGTGTTACGGTGTAGTTTTATAATTAGCAACTGCCAATCAGTGCTATCATTTTATGCATGAGGCAAAAAACTTAGCAGTGTGATGCATCGTGGTTCTTAATGGCAACTTCTTTTCTTGAATTTGAAAATAGACCTTTTGGTTTAATGGTATTTATTTATGCATGGGAGCCTGTTATCTGTTAGCAGTCGTGGAGCAGTCGTGTATACAGTTAAACTGAGAAAACATGCACAGTTTCACCTCATAGAATTAAGTACTGATAAATATTGATGTTTAGATCAGTTCTGAGCTATCTGCGTTTTGAATACAACCGACTCAAATTGAACGCCAGTGAAACTAAACTAAACTTTTATCTGAGCAGAATTTGGCCACCTGGCAGTCTTTCCCAGCCAATTCGGTTTACGAGTCGGTTTATGAAAATACACATCTTACTCAGGCCAGAGCCAGCTGTGCATTTTTTCCCAAGATGAGGAGTTCCTTTGGCTTTATGGCAGAGACCCCATGGTGCCTCGCTGGTCACCGGCTGCCACCCAGCACGGCCGCCCCGCACTCGCTGCCCCCTGTGCGGTGACAAGGCCAGCGCTCGGCGGCAGCAGACCTCGTGGCGCGAGGGGGTCTCCTTCAGCCACCGCCCTTACCACCCTTCGCTCTGGGTTCATATTTATGACCGTGGTTTATGCCCCGTTTGCATTATCCCTCATGTCGGTAACTAGTTTTGCTCTCAAGCGCCCCCAATTTTACAGTACTGGCAAATTTATTGTCCCTTACATCCGGGCCCAGCCTCAGACTTTTAACGTAACCCTAATTCACCGATCATGTGAAGCATAAAGCCAAATCAACTACTGAGTACACTTTACTTTGCGTAGAAGAGTGCAACTTAGGGAACGGGAAGTACAAAAGTCGCAGTCTTCTAACGAGGCATCTGAAGTTAACGTCCGTAGAGTGTTTATATTGTCTGTCATTAAGGATATATTAGAGATGTGCTTTCATTAGTGCAAAGAAACATATTTTTATTTGGCCTTATAAAGTAGATTGTGATAATGAAAGCTTTGTAATATAGTCTGTTTATTTTTTTTTCTTATTTATCTGCCAAAGACAGTAATGGATACAAGAATTTTAAATAGTTTTTTTTGTAAGACAGTTAATGATTGTAATAGTGTTTAATCTTCCAAAAAGCTTTATATGTTCTTCCGCAATAAGCAGAGTCAATATTTGTTTCAGTAAACTCAACTCATGCTAACAGATCCCAAAAACTACTCATACACAATGCGGTTGTTGTGATATCTCCACGTTAAGTTCACCTGCATTTTGCAATCCAAAGGGAACGAGGGGTATGTGAGACAATGACAATGTTCACTACTGTGCTCACAGTAGGTGGTCCAGCTTACCAAAATTTTCCAAGGTACTTGTATTATGAAATTTAAGGTATATTTTATTATGCCATTTTATGTCATTTTTTAACTTTGTGGAAGGTGATATGTTGAACTGAGTGTAAGCTGAGTTTTTCAGACAAATAAAGTAGCTAAAGAGTGAACGTTATTTTATCATTAAAGGGTTTTTACTCAATGATTTGTGCCAATAGATGTCCTTTATCTTAATGACAAGTATTACATTGTTTTCAAATTTTTATTTATAGCTATTGATGTAAAAACCACACACACATATTATTTGCCAAAGCTCAATAAAGGAGGAAAACAACACTTTTGCTTCCTTGTGCGATGAGCCGTTCCTGTTTCTCTCAGGTGCCTTTGCAGCGAGCAGCTGCTCACCCGCAGCCCGGTCCCGCTCCCCTGGCGGGGCTGGGGGCTCGCGGCGAGGCCCCGCCACGCAGCACCGGGCCGGTGGCAAGCCGGTGGTGCAGCAGGCTGAAAGCAGAGCCGGGCACAGCCAGGTAGAATGGGGCCGCATCCTGAAAATGCTACGCTGCATGTAGGATCAGTACAGCAAAAAGTGTTTGGAAAGAAAACTGGCACATTCATCTATGAACACAGCTCGTGTAGCTATTGCCAGATATGGATTATAATGGAATAGGGAAAAAACAGGGCATGAAGGAGAGCAACTTAATTATCCCACAGATGATTTCTCAAGTGGACCGTTTTGCAAACCTTCTCTCCCAGGCCTCATCTTGCAAAGATTTTCCAATGCATTAACCTTTACTCCTCCTGTTTATCATGCGTGGTACAACGCATCCACATTGACTTCAGTGCCACCACTCAGAGGTCTTCGCAGGACAGGGAACTGGAGCTTTAGCATATGAGTATTTAAGGTCTTTTGTTAGGAAGAAGCGTAAGACATACATCCTATAATTATGTAGACTGATTTAAAATGAAACAGAGCACTGCATTTGTATCTGGTAGCTCCACAGCTCTTGAGAAGGAGGTGATGGCACAGCTTTGCTGTAGGGGCTGGAAGTGGGATGAGCACGACTGCCCTCTGGTTGTCCTTGTTCCCACTGAAAGGGTCTCAGGCCCCCAGAGACAGAGGGTGACAGCATCAGCTTATTGGCAGCGCTTTGGAGGGGAAGCAGCAGGAACTCAGCCACAGTCTTTGCTGTGCTGTTACTTGGATGCTGGACCCAGGTACTCCACGGTTCCCTCCAAGCGTTTTGAATCTTGGCATTGGTCTGGGGGAGGGAGCTGGTCTGGGGTCTTGCAGGTGGGAAAAGCACTGCCAACTGCATTTGTAAGCAGAGCTTGTTTACTTTGCACAAAATCATCTCAGCTTGGTCACGAGGCATCAGGTCATGCTCAGAAAAGTTTAGCTCCTGTGAGGAACCACATATCCTTCAGAGATGCACCTGGCACCGCTCCCAGAGGGCTTGGGCCGCCGCCCAGGGCAAACCAGCTACAGGAGGAATGAGCAAAGGCAGAGGTCATCAACCTCATCTTCTTTGTCCTCCCCTTTTCCAATGGCCTCTGGTTTTCCCAAGAAAAATAAAATAAAATAAAAAAATGCCTCAGTCAGGGGTAGGTTGCTGTCTACATTATAGCAGTCAAGATGTTTGCTCAAGAACAAGTCACTTATATTTAGGTAAATAATGGAATTACATGATGCAGTGCATCTTAAATTACCATAAAATGAAGTAAGTTATCCCCTGTCCTTGCCTGAAACAGCACCACCAGTGGTGGCAGGAGGCTCCTCAAGCTGAAATTTCACAGCACAGAGAATGCAACAGGTTTGCTGTTGAACATTCATTTCGCTCCAGCTATGGACAAGTTTTTCTTGTGTAATCTCATAATAAGTAGCTCAAATGCAAAAATAAATGAACAAGGAAAAGCACTTTCCTGTGTTTATCTCAAAAACAACAACAACCACAGCATAAGATTGGTCCTTTCCCTCCTTAGCCATTTGGCTGCACTGGAAGATTCGCTCCCAGCATCTTCCCTTGTGTTCCCCTCCCCAGCACCGCCGAGCAGGGCTGCCAGCAGCAGCTTGCGCCAGCACAGCTGGGGCACGCAGGGGCTGCTGGAGGGAGGCTGCGGTGCTGCCGGGTGTTGGAGTTTAACACTCCCGAAACCAGGTCACCAGGGAACCCCCGCGCCGCATCCCCGCACGAGCACCACGACCTGCCCACGGGCAGCCCGGCGGTGGCATGGCGGCTCGTGCTGGTAAAGCGGCACCATGGGTTTTATTATCTCGCATCTAACCTTAGCACGGATTTTTAACCTTGTGGTTAATGGAATCACAGAAGAATTCATTTTCATGCTCATTCTCTTCATATCCCTCTCTTGACTCTGTAAGCCAGAGTCTGCCATTAATTAAATTTATGCTGCTTCATTTAACTTCACTGAGTGGCTACCAGAGCAAATAAAAGCAGACCTGCATCTTCAGCAGTTTGTTTCAAAGAGCCTGGAACAGTGCTTTTAAAGTCTCCTCTCCACCTTCACCTCCTGGCTCCGGGGAGCCCGAGCACCCCGGGGAAGGGGAGGAAGCCGAGCTGGGCTCGTACTGCAGCACCTCGCAGCACGTGCGCTCCCTCGGGGCTGGCAGCTTTCTAATGCCCTGTCCCTCTTTCCCTCTCCTGCACCACATAACTACCAAATGGTCATCCATATACACAGAAAATCAAAGTCAAAATTGGCCAAAAGAGCAAATCAATCCCCACGTCCTGCAGCCCTGACATGCCGCCCTGCTGTACGTGTCCCCACTGCGGCCAGCCCCGCTGGGTCATTCGGAGCGGTGGCTTCAGGGCAACAGCCCGAGCGGATTCCCTGTGGCAGGTTCATTCTGCCAGTGCCCGGCGAGGTGCAACCCTGCCATGGTTTGCTCACCCACAGCCCCATGGGGACAGGGGCTCCTCCTGGGCTCTGCTGCCACAGAGACCTTGTGCCTGCAGCGGCTGCAAGCTGAGAAATGAGCTTTAAAAACCTCAGTACGGAGTGCCTGCAAAAAGCTGTCAGTGGTGTTGGGTTGCAGCTGCTGCACGGCCCGAAGGTTGGACGTTGTTTCGTAGTTGTTGAGACAGTGGGCACTTTAAACCGTTTGCCAAGTTCCCAACCCCTTTTCGTAATTCAGCTGAGTGTTGAGAAGATGTTTTCGTATTTGCTGTGTTGTCAGTGTGGCACCATTATTTTCCCACTCTGGTGTTTGCTCTACTGCTGGCACTGGGTTTGTTATATTTGTATTTCCATCATTAAATCGTAGCACTGTAAATTCTACAATTAATGTCAAATAAAGCACTTTAATTCACCTATGGTGGATCACAGTTCTGTCCTCTATGCCAAAGTAAACGTGGACAGTGCGTTCTCAGAAGGCACTTTATTCACTCTTACACAAAGCTGCCAATAAATAACGATGCTTTGGCACTTCCAGGTTCAATGACTCTGACTACTGAGTGAGATATGTAATTCTCCTGCTGGAAGGTGATTTTTGTTACACTGAAATCATGTTCAAATCGGGCATGCGCTGGGCAATCTGGGTGTCCCGAGCTGCACAGCGCAGGCATGCCAGCAAAAAAAAAAAGATAAAAGCGATTACAGTGAAACTAATGCAGTCTTCAGCAGGTCATTTCCATTTCACTTGCGGGACCATTCCCCCGGGAATGCATTTTGCAGGCACTTAGCAGTGGCCACATCTGGAATAAGGAAGCGGGACCATTTCATTAAGCTGACAAAAAGCTGAAAGATGACCCGAGCGTATGGCAGCTGCAATGCTGTGTCTCTGCGGCACGCCGCTTGGCTTCAGCCGGGGGGGGTCTGCAAATGCTGTAGCTGCAGAAAATCCCCCTGGCAAAGGGATGCCCGGGGGCGGCTGCGGGCTGTGCCCCCACACCCTGCAGCGAGCGCCAGGAGCTACAGAGCCGCGAACGTGAGGCGGCCCAGGCAGCTGCGCTGCGGGGCCGCTATGATGCTCAGTGCCGTCTGCGTGGGATGCAGCGCCCGGGACCCCCGCCCCGTTTCGGGGGACAGCAAGGGCAGAGAAGTGGCCGGTATCAGCTGCACTGCTTCCTACCCACATACACATCATGACATGACGGTACTGCACGGGAAACGTTACAGCAACCGTAGCCCTGTTGGATGTGACCACCAAGAGCCAGTTAGCAGCGGGGCGCTGGGGTTGCCCCCCTCTCCAGGCAACCTGCAGGTATTGTGGAGCCACAGCAGGAGGAGGGCTGGGCAACCGGCCAGGCTGGCATGGTTTTTGCAGAAATGTGCGCTTCCAGGTGATCGGGAGATTTAACTGAAGAGCCCGGCAGAGCTGTGCTCACCTCAACGATGACACCGCTCCTGACCCCCTGCACCCCCGGGTGGCGGCTGGAAGCCTCCCGAGGCAGAGGTTACTGCTCCGTCCTTTGGTTGCTTTGATTGGTGTAAGGCCGTGGCTCCACATCTGGATTTGGCAGCCCCTGGCAAGGGGATCCATCTCTCTGTCCCCAGGTGAGCAGTTCGTCCCACTGAAATCCCCTCACCTCACCATTCCTTAGTCCTGACAGGGCTCACACAACTGCTCTGGGTTAAAACACTTCAAAAAAAAACTCAGTTTTGTCACCAAAGTTAAAAAAACAAACACACAACACTTACAGAATCTGATTTTATCCAACAGGGTGCGTTTCCCAGTGCCATGCAGAAAGCACAGCTCTTGTTTTGCGACGTGCATTAATTCTAAGACGGTGCGATACCATTTACGTGACAGCAGCGCCAGCAGTGCTGACCTCAGGCTTGGGGCCATGACACCCCTGGGACAGGACTCGGCAGCTGCATTCACGGATGCCACCAGGACGTGGCGGGGAGCCGGGCGGTGGAGCTCGCAGAGCTGCGGGGGGCAGAAAGTGCCGTTTCACAGGAGGACTGAGGCACCCCTGGTGCCCGTGCGCTCCAAGCCCTGCTCAGGCTGGGGCAGCTGCCCAGGGCTGCATCCAGCCGGGTTTGAACATCTACCAAGGCTGGTGAGCAGCAAAACAGCCAGGAGCAAACCCACCTGTGATACGCAGCGTGGAGGGCCACCGCAGACAGCAGCGGGCTTGTCGGTGCCCAGGTGAAACAGCCGGCGTCAGCGCACGCACGTGCGCAGAGGAGAGGGAAGCAAGAGCAGCTCTGCCTGCTGTCAGACGTACCCGTTGGAAAATGCCTCCCAGGCCCTGCACGTGTAAAACCTCCGCAAGCGACTCAAGGGTCCATCTCAGAACGGCATAATGGCAGGAAGCCATAATATATTAAAACAGTAGATTAAAACAAACAAGGGCATTTTGGATCAGATTACACATCACTTTCTTCACGTCTGACAACAGAAGAAATCAAAGGCAGTAAAAGACAATCGTAGACCATAATGGTCTAATAACTCTGCGATAAAAGTACTTGTGGGAGCATGCTGCGACTAGCTCAGCACAGTCCTCGGGATGCAGAGCGAGCCTTAAAATCCACAGTGGTGTACTCAAGAGCATTACAGCTTAAGTGCTCGTTTAAGACTTCCTTGAAAATGCAACATGCTCACTTGAGAAACGTAATTAGGCCTCAATTGCGGGTGATGTTCACACGTTATGGATCATCCTTAAAAATGACAGGAAAAGGATGACCGAGGGCTCTGGGTTCTACATTACAGCTCCCTCTCTACCGTCCCAGGGGAAAACAGAATGCCCGGGCTCAGCCCGCGCCTGCCCCCGCTGCTGGTGACCCCGCCACTGGGTGACCCCGCCACTGGGTGACCCCACCACTGAGTGACCCCACTGACGTGAAGGGCACCATGTAGCCCACGTGGGTCACTGCGAGGGTCTGCGTACCTGCACTGTTTGGAGCACAAACTGCGCGCAAAGCAGGCGTGCCTACCAGCCATAGAAATCCCAGGTCTGATCCCAGACAATTTCACAAATACCCAGATGTTTTTAAAGCTTTAAAGCGCCAACTGCCATTAAAGTACTTCTTACATCCTCTAGCACCTCATTCACAAGAGCCAGTGTAAACCCAAGAGAGCATCCAAACCTTTAGGTCATCTCATGGTAGCTTGCTGTTTGCCCAGTGCAGAATTCAAGGAAAGATTCATTTCTCCAGGGTCCCCACTGTTTCTCTCCCTGTTGCACTTGAGTATTTAGGCTCTGTGCCTAGACACCACGCAGAAGCTGCGATTCTCCCAGAGCTCTGCCAGATGCTGCTTGAAGAAGCACAGCTTTTGTGCACTTAGCTGAGAATTTGCCATTTCCCTTTTAGGTGGTTTCAGACTGCTGGGGTGCCGGTGACCAGTAATTTGTTCAAAGACTCCTTTTCCCACCCAGGCTCCTATTCTGCTACCAGAGGAACATAGTCTTCTCCTAAGGTCGGACAATTGCAGCAACTTACCTGTGTGTTACAAATCCTGCAGCGATTACTTAGATGCTTGGTTAGATTTGGGGTGCTTTGCAGTGGTTTCCACATTGATGCTGGTGCCCACCGCTCTGGTATCAGCCCCTGGGCTGTCCCTAGGGCACCTCCTATTTCACTGTGACAAGAGCTGGTGTCCCCCTTCCTCAGCCCCAGGTCTGTTGTGCTTGCTGCCCCTCCATGGGGTACGTGGGGTGTCCTGCAGCTGGGCAGCAGTGACCGAAGCATCGCTCACAGCATTTAGCATTGTGGATTAAACACTGGAGATCCTTTCAGGAGGTTAAAACCCACATCCCCTCCTGTTGTCTGCATCTGACCCGCAGCCTTCGGCCCCTGGGCACCAGTGGTGCACGCACCGCGCTGTCAGCGCAGCATCTGCTGTTGAGTGGCAGTGGATTAGCGCTCCCTCCATCCATCACCGAAGATCACCACACTGCTAAGCAGGCTCAAGTCGATTCCCTTCAATTTCCGATAATCCTTGGCCAGACCTTGGCATTCCTCAGGCAAGCTTTCGGTTCCACCAGTTACCGGCCAAGGAGGTGTCCATGCTATGAGCACTGGGACAGAATGAGCCTGACGTAGGCCATTTGCACAACACATTACCTCAACACAAGGCTGTGATGCGCTTTCCTGAAGAAACGAGGAACATGGAAAGCATCTTCCCATGCGCAGTTGTCTTGGGCATCTTTTGAAAAGCCCTGGACGTAACATGGATTCTGATGAAGCAAGCAGACTTCGCCAGAGAAGGCAGACAGCAAAAGCTGAGGGGCGCGCTGTCAGACAGCAGCGTCCTCCTTTTTTCCTTTTTGTGAAAGTAGCACTTTTCTCCATATGAGCACTCGGTACTTTCCCTGCCTGCTTCGGCACACGTCGGGGGGCGAGCATATAAATACGCTGACTCTAAACAATGACTGCTCCAAAGTGCAGAGCTTGCAAGTAAAGCAGGTGCTTTATTTACTACAAAATGTTTAAAAACTCCTCAGCTAAGTGCCCTCAATCAGGTGGAGGCTGCATGTCTGTGGCCCTGGCTCAAACCTAACTTTGTAGCCTTTGTAAATTCACAGGGACAAATTTTAGAGCGGAGTATGTGCGTGAGGTCGCACCGAACCCTTTCACTCCCCAGCAGGGCTGCAGCTGCCGCCTGGACACGGCTGACGGCCGCAGTGGTGCTGCCGGGCTCCAGCGGCAGAGAGGCCGAGTGCCGCCCACGCGTCCCCTCCGGCACGCGGCAGGAGGCTTGTGTCCCCTGCTGGGTCCCTGCTCCGCGCTGCTCCCACCCCAACCGCGGGGCCTGGAGAAGGGACATGCTTCGCCTCGACCCCCGGGGCTGGCTGTGAGCACCAAAAGGAGCAGGTCCCACGGAGCCTGCAGGCATGGAACCGGGCTGTGGTTCTCCTCACTGAACCCCCGGCAGCCGCAACTGGCAAACACATTTGCGGGGAACATCAGGACATTGTTTACTGTGTGCAAGTGCCATCTGTCCCAGTGAATATTCTAAGCCCACTTTACAGAGTGTCAGAACATTTCCAATGATTTCACAGAAACATGGTTTTTGCCACGTTTTTCCAAGTCTGAGCATTCTGCCATCCGAGCAGTCACAGGCCGGACTGACAGGACAAGGCCCCGCAGCACTGCTGGGAAGCAGCAAATTGTTCAGCAGGACAACTTGAGGTGCCACTCGTCCGAACCGCACCCATAGTCTCAATAGCCCCAAAATCTTGCTTCGTATCTTCAGTTTAGCTCTGTTAAGGGAAGTAGAGTGCTGCAGTTTAATGTAACAGGCTGTCTTCTGATAGAAATTATGCTGACATAATTACCCAAGAAGGTGTATTGACATCAAATGAAATATTTACCCCAGCTGAAATTAACAGCAGCAGATTACCCCAACCACCAAAATAAATTCTGGAAACAACAAGGAAGAACAATGGGCAACAATCCTGCTGCCACGAAGTTGTGCTGCTGCTCCGGCTCTCAGAAGGATCCCGCTTCTTCCCTCCGCCACCAGTGCCCTGCCCTGCATGCCGGGTGCCTCGGTGCAGTGCCACGTCCCTGCCAGCACGGCCCCAGGACCGCCCAAGTCCCATCTGACCCCGCACGCTGCGCCTGGGTCACTGCCTGGGGGAGAGCGCTGCTGGTAATGGCTTTTTCCAGGTGCTGCAGTGCACACATAGCTGCTCTGCTTTCAGCCCCACTGGGGCATTTCTCTTTCTGCCGCTGTCTCAGGTTTTCCACACCGCCAGGGAGAGTAAATGCGTCTTTGCACGCACTTGTGAGCACCCCGGCAGCCTTCCCATAAATTGGTACGGGGCAGCGCCGGTCCTCAGCACTTCGCGGCTGGCCCAGGTCAGCATCAGGCACCGGGAGGGAGCCTGGCTCCAGCGCTGGCCCCTGCAGGTGGGAGCAGGGGGCACCGCGGGCACCGGCTGCACCCTGCAGGTGCTGGGCGAGGCCTGGCACCCCTGCGCACTGCTCTGCATCGGGACCGTATTTAGACCAAAGCCCCTTCAGCATTTTTAGAGGAAACAGGTCAGGTTGGAAATTCCACTGTCACTGAAATACCAGAGGGAAGAAATGAAGCGCAATCATCCCGCTCTTTCTTGTTCCCATCTCCTTCCATCCACTCCTCTCTCTCCCTCCCATCAAATCTAGTAATGAGAGCTCACTAATGGATTGGCTTAAGTATACAACTACTCTCATCACTGTTCTAAAAAATAATCAATCAAGCACTTAATTTTTAACATAAGAAATAAGCTGCCTGGAGACTGTTAATAGATAACTAAATAAATTAACAATTGCAGGTGGGATTCAAAACTAATGCAAAGCTTCATTCGCCATCTTCTTGAGTCTGTTTTTACAGAAAGCATGCAAAAGCCATGTTTTAACAACAAACTGATGCTGAATTCCACACTCTCTCCAAGCTTGTCATTCCCCATGTGGCTGGATTCTGGCATGAGGAAACCATTACCACCTGCATCTGTTTTACATTCCCTTCCACACCCCAAAGCCTCACCTGGCATTGTCCCAGGCACTTAACAAGAGGTGGCGAACAGAGCCAAGGAGGGATGGCAAGGGGTAGCACAGCCCACCCTGCTCTCTAGAGAACAGACTGTGCCTTCAAAGCAAACGCTGATGCCGGATTTGACACCGTACACAGAAAGCTACTGCTGCATGCACTGCTCTCTGTGCAAGAGGTTAGCAGGTTCTTGCATGAAAGCCTTGCTAATTGCCACAACCACCCGGCGAGCAGTTTAACTGATACTGGAGTCTGCTACTGCCAGGTAGGAAGCCACAGAGGTGAGGACAATGTGAAATTATCAGGCCCAATACTGTACTAACTGCTGAGAGGTTATATACACGGACACTTCTGCACCAGCAGAGTAAGCAGCTTTGGCCGCTGGGGAAATGAATGTACAAAAACATGCATTAGCCACGAGAGGATGCTGCTCACACAGCTTCGCTCCTGAACTCCCTTCACATGCACCCGACTTGGCACTGAAGGGCTGCGAGCCCCAAGGGTTGAAGTGCCGTTATTTCCCCCGAAAGCCACGTGGATTGACCTCGCACAGCTGACTACATCAGTGAGTACCTCGGGACAAGAGGAACCCCCCAGTGCAGCTCAGCGGTGCCGAGGCCCTACCTCTTCGGGGATTTTACTCCCAGGACCAGCTAGCCTGCTTCCTTGGACCAAGCATTCAAAGAGGATTCAAAGCCGTCTTAGGCACAGACCGCTTGCAGTCAGAGCATGCACGGTGTGCAGCTGGAGGGCCTCCTCCCAGGGGAACCCCTCCTGAAATTGCACCGGGTACCATCCATCAGCTCCAGCAGGGAGAAAGAACTGCTCCAAAGGCCATGACTGACCCGAGTCAGAATGCTGCGCCACGCGGGCCGATATGCTTTGGCGCCGAGAAAGAGAAAGGAACAGAGGACATCAGATACATCATAAAGGGCTCTCCTCAATACACACAGTCAGTTATTTCTTCCAAAAATCTTTAATTGAAATTCCGTCTTTATGGTAAATGATACACAGCAAGATTATACAAATTGTTTGTTACGTTAGATGGAAGTCCTTGTTCAGTCTGAAATACATATGTTGGACTAAAAGCAAGTATTTGTACACATCTGGTATTAAAAAATAAAAGGGACTTCTCTCTCCTTTGCATCTTACATATTACATATATCTTTATATTGATTTCCATCTCTCTTGGTATGACAGAAAGGGAACGTGAAGTGAGCTTCTAAATATTCCTAGGAAAATCCAAGTCCCACTGACCTCAGCTGTAACATCTGCTTCTCCATGGGAAGTGGGAATTTAGCTCACTGATATTATCCACACACCTCTTAATATTACTGCACCACTTTTGGAAGCTATCACATTTTCTAAAATGCAGCCAGTTCTGAGGGAGATTTTATTAAACTCCAAAAGAAAAAAACTTCATCGACTAAAAAAAAGGAAGGAAAAAAAAAAGAGGCAAAACTGCAGAGTTAAATCAGGAGGACAGTCTCATCATGAGCAAATTCTTCAAAACACTCCATTTGCAAACACCTTTATTTCCCCACTTTTTTCCTGAGGATATCAAAGGCTCCGTTTCTGAACCAACAGACTCGGGCCAGAGCTCCACAGCACGGGCAGCGCTGGGTCGCATTTTCACTCCCCAGCTGCTTCTCCTGCCTGCAGCCACAGCTGCGCCAGCTGTTTGCCAGCCCGCACCGCGAACCGCAGCGCGTACCGCACCACCAGCAGTGGCACAAGCAGGAGGAAGACCGAGCAGCCTGGGCAGGGGAAAGCGTCACCCTGCCGCCTTCAACGCCCCCAGTGCTCAAGATGACTTGGCTCTCACCAACAGAGTGCTCGGATATGCTACCTCAACACATTGCTTGAGCTCCCTTCCAACTGGGGGCTTTTTGCCAAGGCAAATGTAAATGATAAACACTTGCAAATAAGGTACTGCAAAAGGAGTATAATTGATAATGAAAAAATCAAACTAGATTACTGTCAGAGGACTACAGTCTCCCAGATGCTGACACTTCCACATGCTCAAATCAATTCAATCAGAGCAGAAAGTGCTCAGGATCTGACAAGACTGGGTCTTGAGTTAATAGCACCAAATGTTTAAAATCTACCAGAGGGGAAAACTGGATGCATAACTGTAGGATTAAGACCGCAGTCTCCCAGATGCAGCAGCTACAAAGCACCACAGAGTGCTAACAACAGGAAGGCACGTGAATGGATGGGATTCATCTCTCCTTACATTAGATGTGCAATGCAGTGAACCACCTCCGAGTTAGTGTACCATGCTCCCTTTACAGTCAGAGGCAGCAACCGGGTGGAACTCATCCAACCTGTTGTGGGTACCTACTTTGAGGGTAGCCATATAATTTCTTACAAGCGCTTAGGAAATAATTTCTTACAAGCGCTTAGGAAAAAGTATCTTTTTTGGACCGTAAATAGTACCTAGGAGACCAGCTCAGATGTTGACATCAAGATTGGATGCATCTAAAGTAAGGTCGGATGAATTCCACTGTTAGTTAACATAGAGGGAAATGCTCCCAAACATCAAACCCAGGATCAGAAGATTTCAATGGCAGCAGAATTCCCACTGTTGTCAGTCTCTCTGGTTTCTTTTTCTAAATTGAATTTCTAAATGCAAGGGGAAGAAACTGATTCTATTAAAAACAGGAGTAGAGCTGCTAGCTAACGTGCTCAGATAGCTTTTCAACAAGCTTTTGATGCTGCTCTAAGACAAAATAATGTGTGTTAAATAACAGGACAGAGTGATATCACAATAAACTATTCAATAAAATGAAAAACCCCACCAACTCTATGAGATGAGATCCATCTGCTAAAAGCTCAAAAATTAAGTGATTTCTGCATTATGGTCTAATAGCAACAGTGGCTAAAGACGCTTAGTAATTAGCTCACTTGTGGTTAGCATACTAAAAAGTGCATTTTAAATACCTTTTATTACTGGGGACAAATGTAATGCCTCATAATTAGTGCCTGCTAATATTTTCAGTACTCACTCCAGTATGGAAATAAAAAGCCTATCTATATTTATAGCATTGCAATGATCACATAAAGTTAACCTTCAGTTTCCAGCTGCAGACACTTAAATGTGCTGGTGGCAACCTGGGTCTGGAGGTCACAATAACCTTCAGCTGGTAGGAAAGAGGCATGAGTAGGAAGATTTTACAAAACAGACTGTTTGCCACTCACCCATAAGCATCAAGCAGAGAAGCAGGAATGGAGAAAAGTTCTTCATCCAATGAGAGACATAGGACCAGAGTTCACTCCCCACACACACTGCTGACATTTATTCTTTAGACATTGATTCAAAGCCTTTCCATGAACATTTCACCCTTACATACATGTGATAACCCTACCTACTCCACCTGAGCAAGGGCAGGAATCAGCTTTGCGTTCCCTTTTCCTGCCTCGGCAGTGAGCAGAGACCATGAGTTGAGCAAGAAAGGCAGATGGGAGACATATAACAAACTCCCTGCACCACTGATGGGCACTGTGGGAATTCGGGTACTCTCCATGCCAAGACGGGCCAGAGGACACTCAAATGAGAGCTGATAGAGCTGAAGGCAACCAAAGGTCTTAGAGAGAGACAGCTTTTGGCTAGATAGCATCTTGTGGTCATGCTACTGGTCCTACTCAACACTCAGAAGCCCAGTCTCTACTCACATCCACAAAAGGGATTGCCCTATGGATTCTCTCACTGTTTGAAAACCGTACACTTCTGCTAGTCAGAGAGCACTAAAAACACAGCAAGGTTCTTGGAAGTCAAAGTCCAGGGCAGGGAGCGTGGTGGCATGTCCTTGGCAACTGCAGACCTGCCCCTGCTTCTCCCTGCCCTGAGAAGAGGCACAGGTACAAAGGGTGGAGGAAGACTTCTTTCTGTCAGAGCAACAAGGGGCAGCAGTAACACAGGCAGTTCTGGCACTGAAGGAGTTAAGTGTCTCACCATAATCACATTTGGAAGCTGCCGGATGGCAGTGGAGACATTTCAATCGACCCTCAAAATGTACTGCGCCGTGGGCCCTAGTGAGGCAGGAGAATACAATTTACTCCACGGCAGTACCTGGCCCACTGGCTGACCAACACAGCATCCATTCATTTCTTTAATATCCCATGTTTAATTCTTTTAACATAAAATAGAACAAGATAAATCTCTGTTATACCAACAGGGGCCTATTTTCTTTTTAAACAACCCCATCGTTGAAAGATCAGAGGTTCAAACTCTTCATGCCTCAGTTACATACACAAATAAAACTGTCTGAGCAGCAAGGCATCTGCTCAAACCTCATGATTACCTGAATCATCAATTTACAGAAAACAACCTGCATTGCCAAAGGACTGGCATTTCAGTGCTAGTTAAGTGAAGTAAACATTTATATCCATGAAGCTGACAGCCAGACTAATACTCATATGGCTCAGTCCCACCAAACACTCACAGTTTTGCTGCTCCTCCATCCCAGAAGGAAGAGGCCCCCATGGTGAGGACCAGTGACTGAGGTGCTGCGGTGCTTCTACCCTGAACTACTTCAAGTGCTGAGCTCAGGCAAGCTGTATGGAGACCAGCCTTGGAGAAAAGTCCCCTCCTATCCCAAGACTAGCCTGGACACCAGTCGTGGTGCTGACAGTGAAGGGATACTGCCCTAAAAAGGTTCCTCACGCTCCACAAAATGACCGCCACTTAGGAGTGGATTCAGCAGTCCTGATGCACCCAAACGCCTGCCAAAACAAGCAAGAAGTGTAGATGGGTTATGAGTGCATGCTCCAATCTCACGATTGATGCCAAAAATCTAACAAAGTTTGGCTTTTGACAAAGGCATGCATAAGCACACAGCCGTCAGCATGAGGGGCAGCCTGCTCTCCTCTCACTCTGCACTCAGGCATCTGCCATGTAAATTACTCTTGATCTGTCATCTCACTTTTAAATAACATCAATTACGCTGGATCAATTGTACCTATGTAGCTCCATAGATATACCACAAATACCACAGTACTGTGACACAGTAGAATGCACAGAGCAGATCTATAAACCTTCTGGAGAACAAGTCTGACTTCCTAAATTTCCTTAACCAAACAGAGAAAGCCCTTTTTAATAATAATACTAAAGTCATTTTGCTTAAAAGATGAACCAGTATGTTTCAATACATGCTGCCGATGGTTGCTAGATTTGAAACATACACAGTTTGTTTCAACTGCGCATGTTCTTCAGCATCAGCCAACCAGAACTATTTCCTTCACTTCATGCTTTTCAAATGCAGGGGCTTTCCTGCAGATGATGAAAGTGTTTTATTCTAGAATACGTAAACAAATCTTGTGAGTTCTACTATCCCAGCTAAGCTTTCACAGGAAGTTTCTGGCAGAACAAAACAAAACCTAATCTTTATGTTCTAAAAAAATATACACATTATTTAGAACGCATTAGAAGTCACTCAATCTTCAAACCCATCTGAAGAGATCACTCTCAGAAGAGACAACTGGTGACTATGCTGGTTATACTACACCTTGCATATAAACAAAACAAAATAATTGTATGCTTGACCTGGAAAACTGAAATGAATGCACTCGTGACAAAACTGCATACAAAGAAATCCCTGCATAGGAAATAGAAGCCGATTCGTATAAAAGCTTTTTAGGCTTTTCAGTGCATATTCATGCTAAGTCCAATTAGAATCAGATGAGATGAGACCTTTTCACGTCTCACTGGACAAATGCCCTTATTTCCCTGCTTTCTACAAACACTTCTCAAACAAAGAAAACGTAAGAAAAAAATAAAACAAAAAAGTCAAATTCTCCAAACTGCTATATGGGGTTAACAACACTGAGACTACCAGTCTGTAAGCATGTAACTGAAGAGAGTGTGGTTAAGCAGATTTTCCTTTGCACTGCTTCACCAGGGCAATTTTCCTGCATAACCCAGCCGTGCCATCCTAGACTGCCCATCACAGCTGCTGATTAGTGAAGAAGGCTTTTGTCTCCCTGCAGACAGGATTTACACAGAGCGGACAGCAGAGCGTTAACTGCTTAGAGCAGACTTCATTCGACTGGATGTGTGAACAGACCAAGTCTGCCAGAGCCTGAAAGAAAGTTAATTAAAAAACAGAAGTGAGCAAACCTCCTTGCATAAAATCAGAAAATGCTTTAACGTGTCATATAGACAAGTGAGATTGCCAAACTTTGCATCCATCAGACTTCACTCTACTTTTTAAGTACCATCCCCCACTAGTTCAGTGGAAAATCCTTTTTTAAAACTGTATTTGCATAGTATCTTAAAAGAAATATTCCACCAAAAGACAACTACTAATGAATACAGAACTGCTCTCCTTTGTCAAAGCAAACTTCTGAACTTTTTTTTTTTTAAATGTTGTCAACAAAAACGCTTTGTGGTATATGGATTAAATACACTGATTTCTATCTTTGCTCTTAAATGAAAAATACTTTAAAACTACAGAAAGACATCCACAGTCTAGTAGGAAACACAACTGCAAACTTTTATAACTATTGCAACAAAGATACCTTGGAGAACAGTGGATTTCCATTGAGCGACTCTGCTCTTCTGATGTTTTCAACTCCACACTGAACCAAAAACAAGGAGAAAAGTCAAGTCTGCTAGATCATTCACTAGTTAGCCTTCAAAATCTTCCTTTCTACTTCATTCAGAAGTTGCCCCAAAATGAGTGAATGAAATGTAGTATCACTTTTTCAAATATAGCAAAAATAACTATGGTGCAAAATTCCACTTCGCTGCCAAAAATCTGATGATTCTTCTTTAGCAAGGATAGTAGTGGCTTAGAGTTAAATCTAGAAAGACACATTCCCACTGTTTAGTGTTGCTAAAAACTCCTCTGAGTTAAGATTCATTTTCAATTTACGGAAAAAAAAAATGCCCCAAATTGTATTGCAAAGAGCACCTATAAAGTAAAATTTCAAAAGAGGAAAAATAATTGAGGAGCACCACTATTCAAAGAGTTATGAAAACTATACACTATTTACCTCATTTGCTAAAACCTGGGCATACTCAATATCCAGTTCATAAAGCGTTTCAATGTGATCACTTGTAAATGCTATTGGGACTAACAACATGTTCTTCTTTCCTCGTTGGCACAGTCCTTTAATGGTCTCATCTGTCTGTGGACCAAGCCAAGGCATTGGCCCAACCTGTAATAAAAGGAGGAAAAAACACTCAATAAATCATTCTTAGAAAAAACACACGTATTTTCCTTAAGCAAGACAACACAGACCAAGTTATTTTTAAGAAGGAGTCGATTATCTCTATTTTTCTGCTTTTGACTGTACCTCTCACTTTATCTGTTAGGTTTTTATGAAGACATACTGTCCCACTGTCCCTCCATTTCAAACCCCTAAAAAGAGAACCTGGGCTGGTCTTAAATAAGACCTGTATTAAAATGAAAATTTAAATAAAGGTCTACTAGTTTTAGTTCACCATAAGCCTGATCACTACTGCACAGGGTTTACCTGCCTTTTGAAGATGTAAGCATTCAGGATGTAGCAAACGCACCTTAACCCTTAGCTATCCATTAAGTATTTGGTGCTGATGTACCATAAGACTCGACTTTAAGAGCAAAACAACAATGGCATGGTAGGCGTAATGCCCCTGAGACATATGGTTACTTGTACTACATAACTGTGGTAAAAATTAAGTTCCTTGTTATTTGCAGTAGTAATAATAAGCAAAAAATAATGCAAGAAGTCTTTATCAAGAATAATGAAGCCTGTCTGGATTATGTGCATATCATTATTAAGAATGTCTATTTTACAGTGACAATTTCTGAAAAATTGCTCCCAGATCATCTAAAAGTAACACTTAGAAAAAGAGGGCTCTATTCCTTCTGACAGAGAAAGAAAAATGCCAAACTGGGTGTTACAAGATCATGGGTTTTCTAACAGACATATTAAAAATGTACTTTAAATTGATGCAATATACTAAAAAGGCAAGAAACTATGGATAAAGAGTATCCGGAAAGACCGAATTTGAGTAGAAGACTAGGACTCTATTCTAGCAGAAATACTTGCTGAACGTGGGGTTATGACACCGTTGGAAGGCCACGCGCTCCATAGCCTGACGCGCTTTACAGTGGCAGGTGGCGTGGCGGCTCTTGAGCACCTACCTTGGACTGCCAGACCAGCCTGTAGGGGTTGGAGTAGTTCAGCTTCTCCATGACTCTCTGGACAGTAGCTCCCACTTCTTGCGGATATGGATCACCACGGTTCACTACCTTCAACACACAAACAGCAGACCTTTTTCTTCCGAGGAACATGTTTGTGCAAGCACCCTTTCCTTACTGCCAGCAGCGCCAGACGGCAGCCCAGCCTCACCGGCACGGTGTGGGCTGGTGGCCGGCCTGCCCACAGGCACCGCTGCGCATTTGTCCACAGGCCCAGCCCACGCTACAGCCTCCGGCCAGGAGTGTCCCCAGGGCTCCTCCTGCCCCTCCAGACAAACTGCCTTCCTGCCCGGCCAAACCAACAGCAAAGCTGCTTTACCACAGCACCTACTGCTCCTCCTTCCCACAATAAAGGACAATTTTTTCAATCTTCTTATATAGATATGGTTGCGTTTTGGTAACAGCACTGTATTTTTGAAAAATGACTGGATTTCACTGCAGTCACTGGTTACTGACAGAGGATTATGTCATTTCGTGCAGCCTTCCAAAGACACTATTTTCATTCCTCCTGGGAAAGCATTACTAATTCTTTCTAGAGGTGAGAAAATACCATTATCACCCGGGACTGCGCTGGCAAGTTTGTGAGACCATAAAAGCAGCCATATGGAGCCTGACCACCAAGCCACCTAACCCAGTGCCCTTCCTTCAGGGGTGGCCAGTGGTGCAGATCCGAGCAAGTGCAGGAAAGTCACCACAGCTCGCATGCCTTGTCCTCAGCTCCGTGTTGGCTACAACTCACCAACTCATCTTCACATTTGTCTTTTATATGTCTGGCACTTCTGCAAGCATGGCTTTACTCTGCCCACGTGCAAGCCACACACCCTCCAATTCAGCTTAGCCAGCAAGACTCTGGTTAACAACTACAGGAACAGCCCAATGTAACTCACAGACATGGGGAGCGAGTGAGCCGAGAAAAGGATGACAACATCTTTCCTTTTGTCAGGTGGAAACAGGTCCAGTTCTTTCTGTATGTGATCGGTAAAGCACTGGTCAGAAAGAAAGAGCAAAAACTGGGATCAGGAATTGCTGGAAGGTAACGCACTCGCAAATGACTCAAGACGGCAGCTTCCATGTGCCAGGTTGCCTTAAGAATGTCAAAATTCCCACTTCAGTACACATGGGGCAACAGTGAAGGACAGCACAAACTGCAGAGTGTTGAGTATACAGAATAAACAACGCCCAGGTCCAGTACAGCAGAGGCCCCCATAAACTTTTGGTTATCCCAATGGTCTTTAGTCGCTGGTAACAAAGAGAAAGAATAGAACCAAGTCAACACCACTCTCTTCCCAGTAGTGGTTCCCTGCCTCAGAGGGCATGACTTCAGCTGCTAGGGCAGGGGCAGAGAGATGGGTGACAGGGGCAGAGCACAACTATCCTTCGAGGTGTTTTGCTGAAGGCAAGATTGCCCACTGAAGGCACGCAGAGTGCATGAAAAAAGTGGTAGTCCCAAGACAGCGCCGCACGTGGACACTTCTCCAGGGAGCCGCGCACAGCGCAGGCAGTTCCAACTCTTCTGTTCCGCACACCACAAAAATTGCAAAACCCAAGCCAAAGAAGAAGCTTTCCCCAGAGACAAAAGTGCCATTTTCTCTGGAAAGGAAGGAGCAAGAAGGTTCCCTGTAACTACTCCTGCCACAGCCATTGCTGTGGCTAGAACTACATCTTTGCTGCCCAGTGAGCATCTGACAAACAGACGTGATCTGTGTGTTGACTACAGACCTGCTCTGAGCAGGAATTTGGGCTAATGACCTCTAGAGGTCCCTTCCAGCCAACACTGCTATGATAACATGACTACGCTCCTAGAACAAGGTGTATGCAGTGGTCACTTTCACAGAGTATCATGCCAAAACACCTGGCATGAAATAACCATCCTTATTCTGTAACTGCATATAGAGTAGACAAGACACATTTCATTACGATAACTAAAATGTACCCTCGCATTGCAGTATTCCTTTTATTCTTGTCAGGTATTTTTTTTTAATTAAAAAAATATATAAACACAGTCAAAAACAACAAATAGGTTCATCTTCTTTTAGGATATTCAATAGCTAAAAACCCCGTAAGCTTTGTTGGAAGCTAAGACTTGATCTAAGTAAAGTGATTCCTCAGAACATTTCTGTTGCTTAACATTACACAGTGTTTTCACTGGTAGCAAATATTTTTAAAAGGAAACAGAATAAACATCTGTATTTACTTAGTTCTTTGTTGTTTCAAAATCAGCTGCTAATGCAAACATACCAAGTTTCTCCTAAATTAACCAACCTAAGAAAACCCCAGGGAGTGTCGATCAATGGGATAACACAGAAAAGACAATATGATAGCTGTAAATGAGCACATCTGACTCTGGGGTGTGGAAGCACACCCACACTCAGCATTCCTCTTGCAGCTGTGAGAGTGCCTTGAAAAGAATATTTCAGGGTATCCCTGTTGTCCCTGGAGGACTCTGTATCAGACCTGCTCAGTTCACACGTCTCGTTCTGACTGCCAACTTCAAAGGCTCTCATACAAATCCATACCTGAATGAGCAGGGGATGTGTGGGCCATCGGTCAATTATACTCCACTTCATCTTTGGCTTCTCCCCCTTTTTATTATAGTAGCGATAAATGGCATTTAAACTGCTTCCTGAAATACAGGGAATTACGAACATAAGTTTATCCAAGGCATTAGCAACCTGTCAGATGAAAGCAGTTTTGTAGCAAGGTATTGTAATATTTTAAAATGCTATACATTTCAAATGCAACTCTAAATCTGAACTGAGAGCAGAGGGGAACAATCACCTCAAAGTTCATACAATGTACAAGCCAAGAATAACTTGTTAAACCATTCCTTAACTGAAGAACAGTTATTGTTGTGGTTTCCATGGAGAAAGCTTACTCAGCAGTGTTCCTGGGGCTTCAGTTTATATTATCTTACAATAATGATGGTAACATAAAGCTATCCTTAGCTAAAAAGTTCCTACCTACAATTCCGAACTGCAGTAAGTACAAAGACCTCGAGCTGGCAATGAAGCCAAGGGGAAAGGGCTCCTCGCGGAGCACAGGGCGCGTTCACACGCCCCCGTAGGCTCTCACCTGTGGTAGAGCAGCTGTACTGCGGGTACTGCGTGAAAGCGATAGCCCTTTCAATGCCATCTTTCTCCATCTCCTCAATCGCTTCTTCCGTCAGAGGATGCACGTACCGGAAGCCAATGTAGTACTTGTGAGGTGCTGCCAGCCAAAGACAGGAAAAGAAATTGCAGAAAAAAGCATCTACTGATAACTTTCAGTAACACTTCACTAACTAACAAGTACGAAGTACAGAACCAGGCAGTTTATTTCACCAAACTGTAAAAATAAGCTTGTTGATACCTTCCTGGCTACTTTTCTAAACCACCATCACATAAACACATCTTTCTTTGGCAAGTATTTTCCTGGTAACTCGTTCTCCTGTTAGCGGAATTTATTAGTGATTTACACTATTGTTTGTTTCTGCAGAAAGCATCACTCTTCTGGTTTCACTTAGTTTAGCAGAGGCATGGTTTCCAGACTGCATGGAGCTGATATTTTACTGGGCAAGTTCTGATCTAAAGGGTGTATTGGTGAAAGGGCATCACTAAAAAAACTAATGAACACGTCTGTGCCTAACTCAGACCAGTGTTATGGAAGTGCTATGGTCGTCCTAACAGCACAGCTCACCTCACTTACTGAAATCAGAAGTGGAATGTTTTAAACACAACAACGTAATTAAAATGGCAAAACTTTAGAGAAGACAAGGCTTTCTTCATTCTGACACACATTCTGGTAAAAAGAAACAAGTTGTTTAAGTAGTTTGTTCATTCCAGGAAATTTTATTCACCTGAACTTTCAAATACAATTGGGCTGCTATTTTGTGTGCCAGCACTGAGACATTCTGCTCTGCAGTCATCAGCTTGGGAGGGTCTGATTTTCAAACAGGAAAAGGCGCTGCACCTCACAGATATTAGCTGAATATAAGGCCAAGAAAACCAGGCAATTTTATCCCTTTTGTGTTCCAGGTGCCAGTAGAGCAGTCATCAAAATAAGATGCCTCGAGTGCACAAAGGAGTTCAGATGCCTTTGCTGGATCAGGGCCTCAGTCCCAGCAGCACAGGGGTATTAGACAGAATTCCTGACACCCACCATTTGCTCCAAATGCCCTCCCTTCCTTGCCCTCAAACTCCTATTTCAGCTCCAGCAAACACCTGGCTCCCTTGTGCTTCCCTCACCTACTATCTTCTCCTCCCTCATTTTATGCAGATGGAAAGAAATGAAATGTAATACTATTTCCTTGCCTCTAGTTAACCATCTTAAAAAACAAAGGTAAAAACGGGACAATGCAGAACTCATTTGGTGCAACTGCTCTGGCCACCACCCCCATGAGAGAAGCTGCCGTCCCCCGCCCTGGTAAGTCTGCTCTGCTTGCACGTAAACCCCCAAAGACAGGAACTTGTCTGGGGCAGGAGATGGGGGTGCTCAGGAAGGGACACAAATTCTTCCATTTCCAGTTTGTTTCTGTTTTTCACAGAGATCTTTGTGCCTTTAAACACTTTATTTTGGAAGCAATACTATTCTTTCCAAGGACAACATTTCAGGTTTTTCCATTTTCCATCTCTGATCTTTTGGGTGTCAGGTTTGAGGTTTGTAAATGTTTTGTGGGTTTTGTTTGCTTGTTCTTCCTTGAGGTTTTTCGTTTTAAGTGGAGGACAGAGGCTTCTAGGAGAACAAAACCAAAGTTTCTTTTTCATGGTTTCCATGTCACTAGCTCTGAAATAACATCCAACAGGTTTCTGAAGTAGCAGATGTCCTGTGCTTGTTCTGCACTCTATAGATTTACGCAGGATTCAAGAAAGCAGGTTTAGCCAACCCTAGTTCTTTGCAGGAGGCAAGAAAGCTCCCAGCTGGGAGCAGTAGCAAGTAATGACCCACCTTCAGGAGCCCTGGGGGCCAGTAACCTCTAACATTTTTAAAGGGCATTAAAAACAAAAATCTGATTAACCAGAGCAAAGATAGTAGGAGTTTAACCTGGGAAAGGACATACTGGGAAAAGTTATGACCAACCTAGGAACTTCCTGCAGTACTCTAACAGCATTATGTTCTGTCCTGGATCACAGGCTGCAAAGGACAGGTTCTCACGCACATAAACATATACAGTTTGTAGTTAGAATCAGGATTACTCTTTCAAATATATGACAGCACCTTCCAGAAAGAGCTGCCAAACTAAGGAAACAACACGGTCCCCTCATCCTGTGAGCTTTCATTCTGCTGACAGCAAGGAGTCTCAGCTAAAATGCAGCTTGTAAGAAATACTAAGAACCTTTACAACTAAAAACAGTAAAAGAGAAAAATTCACCTTCTTGAAATATAATTACCATTGCAAGACATTAGCCTATTTGATGCCAGCACTAAACAAACAAACAGAAATAGATTTTCCTGTCACCATGTTTGCGTCATTTTTTCTTACAGGCTGCTGAGCCTACCCAACCCTATTCATTCAGAAAGGAAGAACTCTTGTTTATTTTCAGACAGCTGCCTGTAACAATAAAGCTTCATTTCAAAATTATATTGTTCCCAGATGACATTGGTGCGGCTGTTTATTTACTACTTGATGTTAGTCCCGTTGTCAGAGTGTAACATGTCAACCGTATTCCACAAGTCAGGTCAGTATATCAGTTGATTGATTTATGTATACAGAAGGGAATTTTACAGGGGGCTACTGATACTGTCTAACTTGAGTTCCTCATCAGCTGCAAATACACAAATAACTATAAACTCCAGCCCCCCCAGAAGTCCAGATCAAGGTAACAACAGCATGCAAAAGGTTTCTTCTTCACTATGTGTTTCAGGTGCTACAAGCACAACCTGCAAGTTACTCATTAACAGGGCACAGGGCTCCCAAAGCGCTAGCTGTGAACACCATATTCTGACACAATACTCTGAAACACGTAGCTCAGTCTGGACACACACCTGGTTCAAGCTGTTCTGAAGCAACACAGTACTTGGTATCACTGCAAGGTTACTTGAAATGCTTAAGGAAATGGCTGGCACATTCAGTATTTAAAACTGCAGCTACTGCTAGGTTAAAAAAAAATAGGTCTTTAGGTCTTTAAATTCTTTAAATGACCTCTCAGGTGTTAAGAACTGCACAGAAGCAAGCATGACTGTACAAAAACGGTCACCAAACAAAAGTAAGTGGGAGTGGTACACTGAGAAAAGCAGATAAACTTTGTAAGTTTTATCTTCAGAACCTGTTGCAAGTGTGACCCCTCAGGGGCTATAGCTACTAAAAACACTGCTGCCTTTGATGCCAGAGCAGGGTGCAGGTTCGGCTTCAGGCTTTGACTATACTTGAAGGGACTGCAGTTGGAATTAAGTCAGAGAATAGCATCTGTGGGGGAAAAACAGATCAAATATCATCCAAATGAAGGCATCAGTGACATGTCACATGCTGAACAAATAAGGGAATTCTGGTCCTAACCTTTCAAGAGCATTACTTTTCATGCTCCAGACACTTTTTTTTTTTTTTCCAAACCAATCTCCTACCTCTAGCCCTCTCCTACCTGAAGTAGGCTCCACAAAGAATTACTAAACAGCTGAGAACCAAGTAATGTATATGGTCAAACATGGAGGGTGACTCCCTGACACACCAGCATCACACCTGCAAAGGTCTTGGAAACTGAAGGGAGAAGGCAGCTTGCAGCACCGCACACTGTAAAGCTGCTGAGCTGAAGAGAATGGAGAGCTCTCCTCTCTGGCTCCTCTACTCCAGCAGTTCTTCCAATACAAACGTTTAGTGCTCCTATTGGAGTGGCAGGATGAGAAGTATTATCTGCAGCTAACACATTAGTGAGGAACACAGTGGGCAGCTTAGCGATCTCGTTAATTCCTTCTACTCTCAAAGCTGGCTTGCTGCTTCAACAAAAAGCATGACGCAGAGAAATGCCCTACTGGAACAAAGGTGACCCCAGATAGCTCATTTCAGACAGACCAACCATCACATCACTGCTTCTCCTGGCTTGTCAAAGCAGTGATGATTCACTGTGTCTTTTCTGCCTGTCCCACGAGATGGCACAGACAGAATATCGCCACTACCCTCAAGCTGCTACACGGATGTCAAAATCTGATTTCTAGCGCTGCCACTCATGTTTATTAATGTCACAGTTTTAATGTTGCATAGCAAGAAACTAGCACAAGAAGTACTGTAAGCAAATAATCTACCACCTTCATCAAGAAGCAGAGGAACAAAGACAACAATTCATCACAGCTGCTAACTGAGCAACAATACAAATGAAGTCAGATTCAAGTAACAACCAGTTTGAAAGCACTTTAGTTAAAAACTGGTGCAAATTTCACCATGAATGCATGTAACCTCAGTTAAAGATGACTCTTATCAATTTGGTTGGAGGTTTTAGGAGAAAGCAATTGAACAAGGACGAATCGCAGCAAACTAGCATGAGGTGAACGACCCCAGCGGTCTGTGTTTGCACACCCAGCACATTGCAATTGCCTGCTCAAGTGCTTTAGCTTAAGACCTTGGCAGAAGGGCATTCACAGAAGCATCTGCACCATTTTGCCATCGTGCTGGTGCTACCAGGCACATTGGCACAGGATAACCCATACCACAGTCACACCTCCCTGCTGCAAGGGAGCTGGGTTCAGAGAGATTCTGTCATCTGCAGAGAGGGGAGGGAGGCTTCATTCACCTTTCAAGCTCTCCGATAGTCAAGGGAGAACTGGCAAAGGCAGTATCTACTTCTACCCATGCCAAACCATTAGGCCTTATCTCCTGCTCACATCCTCGGGTGGAGCTCACTGCTATCACTCAACCAAGCCCTGCAGTGTGCAACTACAAAACACTATCTTTTCTTCCTTCAGTCCTGAAATGGGGCTAATTGGTGTTATATCTTTTATCCATTATTCGTAGTTACAGATTCAGGCAATGTTTCAAGAGCTCTGAAGCAACCAATAATTTCAGGGGGACATTTCACAGGAACAAAAGACAGACCTGTGGCTTTGAAGAACAGTTTTAGACTGCTGACACCCTCCCAAGCAGCCACCACTCCTTTCAGCTCAGGCTGGCATACGAAAGACAAATACATAAGGCATCATAGCAATAACTTCTAGCCTCAGAGCTGCATTACTCCAGACAGCCCCCACACAGCATCCCAGCCGAGCTGGCCCGTGTGGGGAAGGGCACGTGCAGGAAGCAGCAGGAGCAGGGAACGTGGCTCCGTCTCAGCCCCAGCTGCCGGCTGCTGCTAGCGTGCGGCAGCTGAACGGCACTGTTCTGCTGTTAGCTACAAGGAGCAGTCATAAGAAGGTGGCCATGCATTTCACAGCAGGAGATCCCACCCCTCTGTGAAACTCAATAGCATCAGTGTGCAGAACATGAACAACCAGGAAACCCTAAATTGACAGGGTTGCGTTCACACAAGTGGGTGCGTTCACGCAAGTACAGCCTAAAAAGGATCGTCATTCTCACTACATCTCTTTATAAAAGGTAAGAAAATTAGAGCTAGTTACATGAGGTTATACTGCCACTGCCAATAGCCACAAATCGCCATCCCCTTTATGCTAGCAAGAATGCCGCTGTCTCCTCTCCCATCCCTACCTTATTTACTCACATGAAACATACTCCCCTTTACTATCATCTAAGGTTCAACCACTTCTCTTCAGCATAGACTTCTTCCAGCTCAAGTAGAGCTTACAGTACAAGGTATGACACCTCACATGCACACACCAACTGAGACTCCTGTCACCTAGCTGCAGCCATCTGAAAATTATGTACTTTGTCTATTACAGTCATCTAGGTTTCTTCCCATAATCAAAGGAGAGAGACAAGGGTACCTTTAGAGGGTGAGCTCCCCTCTTTGATAATGACCTTGGGATATGGTGAACCACTCTATGTCCTACTCTTCATGAGAGAAGGAAGGAGCATGGGCCAGATGCCCAATTTCCTGATGGCTGAAGTCACACAAGATGAAACGTGGCAAAAGCATCTAAGGATGGCCATACCGAAGGCAGCTTATAAACTAGTTACCTTGGGCACAGAGATGGCAGCTGGTCCACAGCACACACTGGATCCAGCCTGAGAAGGTGGGTACATGTTTGGCTGTTGGCTTGTGGCGTTACACTGTGTTACTGTATGTTGAATGAGCACTGACAGCAGTCTGCTCTCTGAAATCAAAGCCATTTGCCAACAGTCACAGAAGTGACCACAGCACAAAACTGTATCTGCACATGTGTGAACCCCGTGTTTTTGCATATGCTGAGTTTTTAAAGAATAAGAACTTCTGCAGCATCTTCACTGCAATTTCCTAGCAGGACTGAGAACGCTGTTTACACTCACAATTAAAGCCGATAAGCAAAAGTTGCTTTACGAACTTATGTTTTCAACACATCAGGCCAAAGAATCTAACAAGCACGGCAGAGCAAAGAAGTACCCGTCTGAGGAGACATGCTATCCAGCAGTTTCACCATGCCTTCTCCTTGCACCGCTGTCCACTTCTTGATTGGTGATCCACCTCCAATTCTGCTGTACTGTTCCTGGATTCTCGGTGTGCGGCGTTTAGCAATGAATGGTGCTAATTTACTAAAGCATTCAAAAGATACATGTGTTACTGTCATAACCCCAATCACCCCCACCCCCTTCCCCAAATACCTCTGCTGGAGCGGGTTTTCTGTGGCAATCTCCCCAAATCATAAGCAAACCAGCACTGCATGGCTTGTTTACTGTTGTATTCCATCACCCTTCCCAAACTTGCTAGGTGACAGTAAACCACCATTTGCAGTTAGAAGAGATTGATCTTGGTACACTTATTTCCAGAGAATTACAATACCATTTATTGCACAGTCTGGTCCCAAAGACTAAACAGTCCTAAGAAATGCTGATATACATTAAACTGAAGTTTAATGTCTGAGCCTACAGCTAAGACAGAAACACCAAACAATGACTGTAACAACAGAAGTTCCCAGCATTTCTTACTTTTGTGCTGGAAGCGTCATTAGATCCCTGTCCAGGAAAAGCCGAAGTAAAAAATCATGCACATCATCCAGCCTTTCTGGACCTCCCATGTTTAACATCAAGATTCCCGTTTTAGGTTTCCTATGGAAACAAGAGATACTTCAAATCCTAATGACATACTGTTTTTGTTTTTTTTTTTTAATTAATTGCAAAACAATCAGCTTGTCCATCTGCACTTGTCTTTTGCAGCATCCTATTTAAAGTTCATCCTGTCTATGAAAAAAATATGAACTCCAAACATGAATAGCCAGAGAAAAATAAAAAAAACACGTAAATACTTTTTTGTTGTTTTTATTTCTTTAAAGTAATTACTTTACAACACAGAGTTTAACCAGAAATGTAAAGAGAAAATTATTTATCAGCTGAGCACGGTAAGGGAGGTTATAGAACAGTGCCCAAGGAGCCAGCTCAGAACACCAGCTGTGGATTCTAACCAAAACAAACCGCCCCTTCTGCAGAAAACGGATGAGCTACTCACAGCTCTTTGTCTTCATTACTTTGGAGAGACAGCTTGCCTCCTGAAGCAGTGAAGGAAGCAAAGAGCCATTCTACACACAAAGTAAGTTTAGTGTTTTGGTTTTTTTTTTTGTTTTGTTTTTTTCCACAGTGTTTTTCTTCACCTAGGTGTGGTACACTGTTCAAAGGATACAAACGGACCAAGCCCAGGCACAAGTGGCCAGCAATTACCTTCTCCCACAAATGGGGAAGAATCCTTGAAGAAATGAGTCTGCCAAGCATATGTTCAACACCTGCTGCCCCTCAACTCCAGGGGCACGAGCCAGACCAATCCCCGTGACTACTCCGTTTCAGTACGTGACCAGCTTCGCTGCGCAAGTCATGCTGCGTGCCATATCAGAGAGGGACAGAGGGCAGCAGCCTAGAGTCACACCCACCCGCGCCTCCCCGCAAACTTACCGCGCTTCTGGCTGGATCTGGGGCTTTGTGCTCTTTGCCACCACGGCCGCGGTCGCCTGACCTCTCCATCGTAGCGGGACCCTCAGGGGGCTGCTGCTTTTGACAACTGGAGGAGAGAGAACAACACATCGGTAACCTCGCAGCAGACAGGCACTAACCCCGCAGCAGCTACAGGAGCGCTTGGCACCACTATGCCGTTTGGTGTTTTCTGCCTTAAACGTTGGGTCCTGGAATCAAAGAAATTGCAAGCTTTTGGCTTTCTTTACATACAGTGCATACTAATTTAGATACCAGGCAGTAACCTAAAAACCAACAAAAGCCTCACTAACTTAAGCTCCAGCTATAAGTTTGAAACAACTGCTGGCAAGACACGAGAAGCTCGGCAGAGCCGACAGCGTGGAGGAAGTGTGTCAAGCCACGTAACTTCCCATGGTACAGGGGCACCTGGGCTGGCCCTAAACAAGCCGAGCGTCTCTGCACCACCTCTGCAGAGCACTCAGCCGCCAGTTGGTTCAGGGTGTCCAGCAAACACCAGCAGCGTAGGCCAGCACCCGAGAGCCACACAGGCGCAGCTCCCGTTCACCCAGGGTGCGGGCAGCCTTCCTCCTCGCTCCCCAGCTCAATGACTTCTACCACTCCTCAACTCCAGCATCAGCCAAAACACGGACCACAACCAGAGGATATTCCGCTCGCCACGTACTGCTTACAGTGCATTTTTTCTACGCACGCTCTGTTCTCCTCAGGAGTGCTAGTCCCCACACAGCGTTCTGAAGCACACCCATGGTGTGAATTGCCTCGAAAGGAGGAAGGTTCGGTTCTGCACCTCGGGCTCTCCAGCAACCCCTTGGTGCGATACCTCACGCTCGGGCTGCAGGTGTCCCAGCACCAAGCAGGCCCACGAGCGCACACCATGCGCCGAGAAGCGCGGCTTCCAGCTCCCAGCTCCTTAATAACGTCCCGAGCGCTGCTGAACGCCCCCGGTCCTGCCGAAATCAACAACAGCGACAAGCACCTCGCAAACCCAGCTTCTCCCCTAGGGCTAAGAGCGCGTACCTGTGGATGCCTGCATCTGCAGTGACATAAAAGGCTGCAAGCTAAACAGCTTCAACTCCAGCATCCCTGCTGCCTGGCAGAGTCTCTCCCTTTTCTAACATTTATATGTTAGTTCTTAGGTTATTACTTTTTGAAGCACTGACACTGTATGTAAATTCTATACAACAATAAAAGGAGAAGTTTCGATGGCTGTATTCATCCTTCTGCAGTGTAAATAAATACTGTAAAGCTTTTGTTTTACTTAAAGTGAGCTTTGTGCGCGTTTCTGTCTGCGTCATAAAACACATGATGCACAATGCACAAAATGCAACGATGATGATGATTCCACCTCGATGGAATCAGTGTTCTTTGGTAAGTCTGAGAACAGGCATAATCGCACTGGCCTCTGGAGACGAGACCCAGCAAAACCGGTCTCGGTGCGTGCCCTCGCTTCCCCTGCGTTCGGCGGGGCCTTCCCAGCAGGTGGGCACAGCAGCGCCTCTGGGTAGCGCAACCTGAGGTCACGCTGTGCTCGCGGCAGTAGCGGGTACACAAAACTGCCTGCAAATTCTGAAGTGCAACACATATCTAAACACTGAGAGCAAACACAGCACATCCACAGCGCTACAGGAGCTGTGAAATTGACTCCGAGCTGTATCTTTCACACCTGCTTGTGGCACCTGGCACTATTTTGAAAACACAGCCCAGGAATTCTTACACAAGGCTGATTTCTACCCAAACACTTCTGAAAAGGAAAGTGTCTTACTGAAAATGAAACTCCTGAGAGGGAGAAACGGAACGTCTAAGACACTGACTCAAGAACCAGCAAACGCCAGGCTTCTCCCAGAGGCGAAGACACGAAGCCCGCAGCCCTCAGCCCACCGGGCCGTCAGCCGCCCGAGCGACCGCTGCGCGCCCGACCTCCCGCGAGCTCCCGCAAGGCGCCGCGGGGCCGCAGCCCAACGCCCCCCGCCCGCGG
>VXAA01003762.1:155667-173220 GCA_013399115.1 Anseranas semipalmata | reverse complement strand
GGCAGGCGGACGAGGGGCCTGACGGCCGGCCCGCGGCGCAGCACCTCAGCTCCGAGCGCTGGAGCGGCAGTGATCTGAAAGCAAAACCTCACCCTGATGCACAGAAGTCCCCCTGCTCGATGAAATCCCAAGCTGCCCGTATACTTCTGCTTCCCTCGAGCTGCAGCACCGTGGTTCGGCAGCTGGCTGCACAACAGCCTGCACCCCCAGCCCTGCTTCGTGACCGGGATGATGGGAAGGCAGAGGTGGACCATAACTGCCCCTACTGAGCAGCGGGGAGACCGAAACCCACGGCTGGAGCTCGTGCCTGGGGGCTACATCTGCCACCTGGATGCGAACCCTTGCCCAGGTTCCACAGCGATGGCTGCTAAGGAAACTGAGCTGCACCGAGGTCTTTTATGGACAGGGAGTTGGTTAAGGGATAGGAAGCAAAGGACAGAGCAATGCAGGCACTTTTCAGGATTAAACAAATTAGTGGAATGCTGAGAGATTGGGTTGAGACAAGTTTAAATCAGCACCTTCACCAGAGGCCTGGGAGCAAGCAAGGGGAAACCCCCAAGTTTGTCAAGGCTGCTGAGCTCCCTTGGGTAGCTAGTGCCCAGCGCTGGCAAGGAACTTCAGAAAGCCCTTACAAAGGGTGCCCCGATGAGTTCCAGCTTTGTTAAATACAAACTAATGCATGTAAGGAGATATAATCTAAACAAAGGTACATGATAGTGATCTCAAAGCTGCCAGTTACAAGTCTGGAAGGATGTTGGAGCCAGTGCTGGCAGTCCAATTTACCCATTACCAATCCAATTATCAATCTGTGTGGAAATACCTTGATGGAAAATGAAAGTGAGGATAAGGATGAAATCCATTTCTGATTGCATGTTTTCTCCTCTTTTGCAGATTTGTTTACCCTTTCTAATAAATATAAAATTAAACACTATTGTATTCCAAGCACCTGAAGTGCCTTTTTGAAAGCTATTACTAACGACCACACCATTGCAAGGGCTGTAATCTTCATGGAAATTTGCAGCAAAGCCCAGAGGAAACTGCTGCTCCTTCCTAACAGCCATTGAGACCATGGAGTTTGTTTGCTTTCCCCAGTACTTGACCAGTATTACCCACAAATATAAAGTACTTTTATTACTAAAAATTTAAGTCAGATGTGAAGGACCTGGGAACTTGGATCAATACTGAATCATTGGAGATACAAGCATTTTGTAAGAACACAAAAAAAAGACACACCACACAACCACAATTGAACGGACAAAGAAATAAAACCAAGAAACGTTTATAATTTTTCAGTTCCTAACAGTATTTTTTTCCTTAATGAACAAAGACCTGAATTGCACCCAGATGATAAATCAGGAACTATACCAGTCCTATTTAACAGAGCGAAGGTTTGTTCTGAAGCAGCACTTCAACAATATTACCACCTCCCTGTGGGCTAGGTTTCAGTGGCAGCCAGAGGAATTACTCCTTAACCTCCCCACCAGCAGATTTGCACAGGCTTTTGCTGAATTCCAGGATCTTTCCCATGGAAAGCAAGGGGGCTTACCCAGCACCACCTCTGTACCACGAGCAGATTATGAAACTGCACGACACTCTCTGTTACAGTTGACTCGATGGCATCCTTCATCTCAAGTCACCTTTTAAGCTCCTTATCTGGGCTGCCTCTTCCACCAGCTCCCTGCAAGTCCCCCACCCTTCCTCTAGCAGCTCCCCTGATATGCAGGCTTTTAACCTTCACAAAGCAGCTCATCCCTTCCAGTTTTAAGGGACAGTAGTATCTTTTTTTTTTTTTTTCCTAGTAGTATCTTTTCCCAACCTTTCTCTTCCCTTCTCATCACTACAGGCTTTTGAAGGATTTTTTTGGGGGGGATAAAATATGAGCGTATATGTTCATAAATTCCTACATATTCTGAGCCTCTTGAGCACCTCAGCACAGCAGCAGTTGTAAAAACAAACAACAAAAAGAAGCAAACAAACAACAACAACAAGAAGCCACCACAATAAAAGCCCAAAGGGTGCGATTACTATTTGGTAGCACGTTCAACATTTGAATAGGGAGGACTCTTCCTGTTAATATGTTGTCACATATGTAAGTTTAGGAGTAAGAAATCCCTATTGTTTTCTTGCAGTCAAGCTTGTTCATTTTTCCCTTCTTCCTCTAGTTTATACACTTAACACATATGCAACAATACCCCAAATCACAGGAAATTTATGGTCGACTATACCTTTGCAGGTATTTAAAACAATCCTTTAAGCTCTAAGTTCAGACAAAGAACAAAAAAATAAGAAGAGTATGGCAAATGTGAGAAACAGAGCTAAGGCATTTTACTGTATGAGAAGCAGCTCTTAAAATCTGTTATTTTTCTGTCAGAAAAAGACTAGGCCACAAAGACTGGGATAATCAGTGAAAAGCATGAATTCAAAGAGATGTTGATAAGAAAAACCATCCTAACAACACTCATTTCTTGGAGCACCTTTCATTCATCCTCTCCAAAGGGCACGCTGCAGGTCACCAGGCCACAGCAGTCCCCAGGAAATCCCAAGACAGTGTAGTGTTTAAAAGCTCTGGAAATGACCTCGCTGCTTCCAACTGAATCAGTTGGTGCGACAGAGGCCAACTCTGCTTACAAACCTGGCCCCACTTTGGCAAGGGCAGGACAAGCACCGCCCGCCTCAACGATCACAGCAACCAGAAGTCACAGCCCACTCCCACCGCAGGTGCTGCCTTGGCAGCTAATTAATCAGCACCACATTTCTCATTTATTCTCTAGATGATATTTCTACTGGCTATCTCAGATGGTCTATCCAAATTATAAAAATATCATGACTTTAAACTAATAGGTATTTAGCTTAAAAAAAAGCTTTTTTTTTTTTTTTAAAGAATATATATTTACTGTACTTGAAAATTTACTTTTCCTGTTTTTCCCCCCAGTTATCATCCATGCCAGGATAGACTATATTTAACAAGTAAGCTATAAAGGCCAAATGAAGGGAAAGAAACAGACATTACAGGTCAAGAACTATTGTCCTGCACACCAACTTATGTTGCCATAATTTATTGATTGCTGATTTAGACCAGTTCATATATTTAACATGCAAGATGAAGAAAAAAGCCTTTTATTACAAAAATATGGGTATCGCACAGCTAAACATGAAAGGCAAATCCAGATAAAGTCTCGGTGCAAGTAGCCAATGATGCACCTACAGATTTTTTTCTCCCTAGTAAAAGGGCTTGTATCTATGGCTAAAATGCAGACAGATGACTCAACACATTAAATATTTAATTAATTCTATTTGGTAACTTGAATACAGCCAGAGAGTCTGCTAGGATGCAGTAGGACAAGAGTACACTGAGCTAGCAAGGAAACATGGGACTGTTCTACCATGAAAACATCCTTTAGCATGAAGTGGGAAAGCAATGCTTGAATTACAATTCATCAAGAGAAGACGGTAATTCAGTCAGCATACAATGCTGAAATCCAATTATATTTCAAAGTTACCAGTTTCTTTGTGTCTTCAATTAGTCATTTCTTGTTTGAAGTAGATGGAATAACCTTAATTTCAAAGGCACCACAAGCATTCCAGTGTCCACGAGCAGACAGTTCTCTAAGCACGCGTCTCCTCCTACTGTAATTCAGCTTATGTTGGGTGTGCATGGTCCCACTGTAGCGCTCCATCCACAGGTATCAGGAAAAGGTAACCAAGCATACCTCACAACCAGTCTTATAATTTCTAACCAATAAATAATTTGGAGGGGAAAAAAAGTCTCTTGCAGTGAAATTTAGTGCTCAATACCACATAGCTTGCAACTGAATAAACTCAAACAGAACTTCCATTAAAAGCAGTAAGAGATAAAAAATGTACAGCACAATTATTCTCCATTTTTATAGTTTGTTGAGCTATCTAGAAGATGTTTCTTCATACCATTCATTCTCAGAGGTCAGGATTTGGGAACTTAAAAAGCTTGAACTCCTGATTTCTCCAAAAGAGACCACAAGAGAAAACAGAAACCTAAAAGAATTAGATGCCCTGCATATTTTCTTATAAATCACAGAAATTAAAAGCAGAAGTGTATCTTGTTTTTTAAACACCAGCTTACTAGGTTCTTTGTTGTATGTTGACTTGAGAGCATAAATGCACCTAACGTTGTTTTTTTTTCCCCCTAAGGCTTCTTCCAGTTAATTAGTAGCATTTTTCTTTAAAAAAGACTTTTCTATTCTACTTTTCACACATTAAATTAGTGAATGTATGAACAACAGGTTGCAGTAAGTCTTGTTCTCAGATGGGCTGTAGTAGAGTGTATCATTCTTTTCCAAGCATCAGTTGCTTGATTTTCTAGGAATTTATCACAAGGATGGCTATGGTTTGCAGCGCTGGACAAAGCGTGGATAGAGACAGACATCTCGGATATGGTGCCTATTCAGAATCCAGGTCAGGAACCGTTCTAATCCCAAGCCATATCCACCATGAGGACACGTACCATATTTCCTCTGTGAAATTAAAATCACAGAGAATATATTAACCATTTGCTTGTTAAGACAAAAAAAAAAAAAAAAAAAAAAACCTTCCAAGACCATCTTCTGAATGAATGAGGAGGAATATAAACTATGCTCTTCTCAGGTAAGATATTTGTGTTTAGTTCCTGAGTTTCATGGGGCAATGTAAGGACTAGAAGAGAAACATGGAAGCTGAAAGATAAAGTCTTAATGATTTTTTTTCCAACCTCATCTTTTTCCTCCTCTCCTTACACTAGGTAGAGCTAACTATTCAAGTCTGGAAAGACCAACCCATCTTTATCTAACAAAAAGGGCTTCACAAAGGTAGCACATTATGGAAGACGTTACAAGAGGAACACACCTGCACAGACCAGTTTAATGAAGGCAGTCTGGTAAGGGCAGCATGCACTGCAGCAAACAAAAGCAATTCTAACAGAATGGAAATTATTATCCATTGCATTTTGCCAACGGTTAAATAACCGTCTGCTTTTGGCCATGAAAAATGTTTGCAATTTAGACTGCATCATCTTAGAAGCAGTTTAAGAAAATCCAAATACCACATTATCTGACAAGCAGCACACTGAATCTGTTTTACATACCTGATCAGTGTACCAGTAATATGGCGTGGGATCGATGCCCTCCCTCTTATAGCCTTCCAGTAGCTCCTCACTGTCCCAGGTACGCATAGAGCCTCCAACAATTTCACCAACATTAGGCATCAACACATCAACCTACAACACACAACACGAGACCAAACTATTATAATTAAGCTGCCTTCAAAATAAAGAAAAATAGCCCAAACTTAAAACATAATACATTTTACCATGTAATTTTAACTCTCCATGACACAAGGAGGGAAGGCAATTCCTTCCAGACCCAATTTATAGATTGAAGAAACCAACTGACTAGGTTCTCTGACTTAAACTTTAATACTCTTCATGACAATGAACAGTTAAACCACAAAAACAGTAGCATTCCTAACAACCCCCACTCTCTTCCTGGCTGCCAGACAGTTAAGTTTTTAGATAACACAGTCTCCAAGAAGTCATAGAAATATTGTCATTAGACTAGCACTAACCAGAGGTCAATGAAAAGCATGTTCACTGTGATCTAATGACATGTTTTTAAGCACTTCAGCATTGCTTCATTTATTTCTATAGCACCAACAAGTCACGCCAAGAGATGCCCCAACCAAATTCCGGTATGAATCCTCCAAGGTTTTCCTGTAGTACTCGTTCATTTTATGCTCATTCACACAGACATTCCCACTCTATTTAGAAGGCTGCAATTCTATGTAAAAAAACAACTTACGGATTCAGTAAGCCGAGAATCGTCATGACATCGCTGCATATAGAAAGACTTTATCTCTGCTGGAAATCGGCACAACAAGATTGGCTCATTGATGAAGTCTGTCATCAATCTCTCAGGAGCTTCAGGAATATCCTAAGGTTAAAGAGGGCTCTATTAATATTTAAAACCAAAAACACTCCAAAACCTCAAGACCCACAATATATCAAGCAAGAAACAGACAAAGACACTTTCAGACCAGATATATCCAAGCATTCATCCTGATGTACCTAAATTTTTAAAACAAACATCTGAGAATAACTCAAGAAACTATATTTATATATAAAAACAGACAGGTCAGAAAAAAATCTGTTCAACAAAACTTAAGTCTACCCAACATTTCACACAGAAAACTGGGCAAAACTTGACATGAAACAAACTTTCCAAACAACTAATAAACACTGAAGAGCTTAATTTCTTTCCTCCCCAAAACTGTTTTCCACAAACCTTAAGACCAAGAATCACAGACTGGTTGGGGTGGGCAGGGACCTCTGGGTCCCCCTGGTCCCACCCCTGCCCCAGCGGGGCCATCCAGAGCAGGGCCCAGCACCACATCCAGGCGACTCCTGGAGATCTCCAAGGAGGAGACTCCAGCACCTCTCTGGGCAGCCTGTGCCAGTGCTCCACCACCCACACAGTAAAGATGTTTAAGCACTTCCTTGTTACGTATATGTGCTATTTATTAGTAGCCTCAACTAATCAGTTACAGACACAAAGTTATTTTTTAATCTAAGTTTTCTGGCTGAAATTTGATAAACTGTTAAAGACCTAGCAGAGGTTTCAACTTTAGCAAGAATATCCAAATTTTCTTTAATAGGAAAAAAAACAGCCACACCTGCACATTACTTGTTTTTAATCCAACCAAACCCTGCATTACAGCACCGACATTTGTGGAAGTGGGGCAGAAAGTGCTGACAGTGACATGCGCAGCAGGGAAAGGGCAAGGAAGGCACAGAAATGCAGCCTTGTGCAAGAGCAGCTCACAAAACACGTGTTGGTCTGCCATGAGGGGAGAGGAAGCAGAAACCCCTATTTCCCTATGAAACCTGAAGTTCAGTGCACTCCGAAGGCCTTTTCCTCCCTTCATCTCTATAATCTTCCAATTCAGATTGGAAAAACAGTAAAGAAAAAAAAAACATATCTGATTTTGAGCTGTCAAGCTTTTCCCAGACTATGCCATGTAGACTTTAAAGTTGAGAAAACAGTATTATCTCTCCCTATAAAACCTTCTTTTCTTAAATACTTTGATGACCATAGCTACACCACCACCACCACCACCAAGTATTCCAGACCTCCTTCAAATCATTTTGTCTTACACGTTGGAGAAAAGTGATACAGGGAACAGACGGACAGAAGACAACGCAGATTTTGATTCTAGGGTCCAAAAACATTACATGAAACCCTAACTCGCGCTTACATTCCCCCATGCAATTGCAATGCAATATTACTACCCTTCCCAGCACAGTCCAGACAAAATCCAGGCTTCACTGAGGTTTACAGCAAAATTCCCTTCATCATAAGTGGGGCACGAATTTCATTCTTTATCAGTATCATTCCAAACAAAGCACAACAGATTCACATAGCAACAATAAACACAATGACATCATGGTCCAAACACACTGTTCTTCAAGGGACTTATATACCCTTGGTGTAGGGCTGTGGGATTTTGGTTTTAATTTCTAAAGAGAATCAGAAAGACTTACTTCCCCAAACTCATAATAAGTACCATCTTCCTTCTTCACATCATGTTCTTTTAACCACTCAATTGCTTCAGCATAGTTCATTCGTCGGAAGGGACGTTTAGGAGGCTTGAAGCCCTGTAAATAAGAGTAGACATCAGAATGCTTAGAAGAGTATGATTTTTAAGAAGATTTATTTTTCCACTTGATCAGCAAGTCAACTTCCACACTCAGAGTATACACACTACTCTTTGCAGGTCATGCATCAACAAATTATTACTTAAAAGCTCAGAAGTACTGAAAAGCTAGAAGCAAACAAAACCACCTTCCAAGTCCAGTGCAGCTCACAGAACAGATGCTGAAAAAGATAGCAGGAGAGAGGAGAGGAAGCATTTTCAAAGCTGTTTCCTTTTCTGTATGAATTCATTACACATGTAGGTATTTCAAACTGAACAGTTTGCAGAGATTCCACACACAGGGCCACAAAAGAACATTTTTGCTTTTTTGTGCATCGAACTGCTGCAGAATTTGCTTTTGTGACAAGTCCACAGGGTGGACTGTGCTCCTGTTATTTCTTACCGCCTGCCCATCTCAGTTCAAATTTAAAATGGAACCTCATGGTGCTTATCAGGAAAACAGGTCATCATAACAGGGATGAGAGAATCGTTACATGCTCTGAAAGAAAAGCTAGTGATGGAGATAAGATGCCTTTAAGAGACTGCTAACTTTCTATGCAAAGGCAGCAGGAGACAAAGGGTCTCTAGCAAATGAAGACAGCTTTACAGAGCTCCACCTTCCAGCATAGAGAGTAAAACACCAGAGATGCTTCATTGCTCCCTTGCGCTTGATCTGCAAGTACCAGCTGATCATAATTATGAGCTGTAGGACAGAGGGTTTTATTCCACTGATACAGTACACATTACAATAAATCCCAGCACATTGCTGACTCCTGGACCTTACTATCAGGTAACTTCTCCCACAGCCCCCAGCTCCTGGACGAGTCATTACCAGCCTTGCAGCATTTTCACTCTTTGATGTCATTTAATATTCTTAAGTAAGCAGAGCTCATTGCCATGCCCTGTCTTTCCCAGATGAACATGGTCATCAGGAAAGGTAAAGATCAGATCTTGTTTACTCAACACTGCCCCATACTGCTGCTTACCGGGTTTAGGTCAAACAGTAAGCTCGATGCAGGTGACGCCAAGACTCTGTCAACTACATCACAAACCAAGTTCTCCAGACGGTCCAACAAATCATCAAAACTTATAAAAGGACATTCAGCTTCAATATGAGTGTATCTGAAAAAACAGGTCACGACATTACAAAACCACACTTGAGCAACAAATCTTTAGCTATGAAAAAAATTCTCATAAGAAAAAACAAAAAACATTTTTGTCCCATTTTTCAATTCTCCCACTTCCTCACTGGAAAGAAAATAAGGTTCTTAAGAAAAAAAAAAAAAAAAAAAAAAGGAAAACAACAGTATGAACTGTACATTCTAAAAAGACAAAGCTTCCCAAAAATGTATCAGCTCTGTTTTGACCACATCGTCCTTCACTGAACATCAACATATGGCCAGCTGGATGTTCACTGATACAAGGAGTTACCCCCAAATAAACTTTTGCCCAGCCATTCCATATTAGCATTACGCTGTCTTCTCACTGTATGTTCTGTCATCCAACCACCTGCTATTCCCCTTGCTTTAAAAATGCACCTATACATAAATAATAAAGAAGTATACTGTCTCCATACTCTGCCAAGTGTCTGCGTGTCCTGGATTGCTCAGCTCTGTATGACTGAGCAACACAGAAAACATCTCCTAATGCTGGAATGCAGGTCTCCAGATAGAGCTGGGATGATTGTGTTAAGTATGCCTCTTCACCAAAATAATCCAGCTTGAATAGGGTTGAACCTCCTTCCACCTGCGTCTGGACTAAAGTTGGTGGTGTGACCTGTTAAAGAACAAGAATGTCATTGCTTGAGTGACAAGGATGGACATTGGATGAAGGACAATGATGACAACAGGTTAGAGCAGTGATGTAAGACACACTCTTCAGAATACCATCTACAAAACTCTACTTCAGTACAGTTTTGTAGACTTTGTAGTACTTCATTCTGATATCCTTCAGCACCCTGAAAGGAGGTATGCAGGCTGTTTGTGAATCATGCTGTAACAGTTACACACTTCAGAAGCATCTATACACCTTTGAGATCTATGAAAGCGATCACATAACAGTTTCCCAAGAAACAGCTTTTTTTTTTTCTTCCACATTTTAAGTCAATCAGGAAGTCTGTACAGGTTTTCCAGGAAAAAGATAGCCTTGAAGGAAGGAGATTAAACCAGTCATCCACTGACAAGGGTAAATATACTTACTTCATAATATCCATTGGCAAAGAAATGATCCCTGAAGGCCTGTACTACCATGGAGCGCACTTTGAAGATTTTGGACATATTCTCGCCTCGAATCATCATATGCCTGTTGTTAAGTTGCACATCAACCTCCGAATCCTCATTGAGGAGATTGTCAGCCCCTCCTGCTGGGGCTAGACCTATAAGCTCCCAGTAATCACAGTTCAGCTCATGGCCTCCTGGAGCCTGCCAATTTAAAAGAGAAACAAAACTTTCAGAAGTCTAGTTTTTGCTCCCTGGATGTCACCATCTGGCACTGTGGCAGAGATGTCAACCCAGTTTAAACAAAAGATACTAAAATCCTTCTAATCGCAGTATTATCAGTAACTGCTTTGTAACCCGGTCACACCACCCTTGAAAATGCCATTTGTAACCCACCACAAATCTCTCAGACTTGACGTGAATGGGATTGAGTACTACTGTCAGATAAGTAGAAGCTTCCAGATGCGTTCACTTGAAGTGTAATATATCACGGACAGTTAGGTTTATTCAGCCGGAAGAACAGAAAGCTAAACAGAGGGAAACTACTTACTACCTTCAACTATTTAATGGGTGGTTAGAGAGGAAATGGAGCAAAAGGACAAATGTCTTAAGTTGCAGGAAAGGAGATTTCAGTTGGCTATAATGAAAAAAAAATTCTTCACAAGGGTCACAAAATGCCAGAGAAGACCTCGGTGACTGTGTAATCTCTTTCTTTGGAGATGTTCACAAACACACTTGGACAAGACACTTCACAGCCTGATCTCACATTAGATCTTCAAGCAGAGGTTGGAGCAGATGACCTTCAAAAGTCCTTCCCAATCAAAACCATGCTGTGGTAACTTACACTGACACAAAATACCTTCGTGTACACCTTAATAACATCGCACATAAACACAGTGAAGAGTCCTCCTGTCTATTAGAAGAAAATGCAGACCTAAAACTGCACTATGACATTCAACGTATTTTGTTCTTCATACTGTTCGAGCCACGTTCTCCTTCCATTCTGGATGACAGACTTCAAAGAAGCCACTTAGATCATGCCAGAGGAAGAACTAGCTCGCTACGGGTACTTTCGAGTTTGTCTGTCAGAGACACCTGACCCATCTTTCCACACTAGGCAGCATTTCACCACAACGCAAAAATAGCAGGTTTCACGCTGGCCAATTTCCCCTATGCCACTTGCTGCTATACAGCAAGTGAGGTGCCAGGGCCAGGACTCAGTCCTGTCTGGCTGCATTCCTGGTCTCACCAGCTCCCCCGTGTGGGTCACAGCAGGCTTCTGTCCCCCTAAAATGGCATTTTTTTCCATTCACAGTATTTTCAGGGTAAAGATTGGAATGAGAGAGGGACAAGGCATAAGCAGCACAGTATTTTGAAATCTAAAATCATACCTGCCCAGTCATTAATCTGAGACCACCACTATAAAAAAGTGTTACAAAACAAGTTATAGCAAACTGCCTAGTACACACCTGCCAAGTGTTGGAGTACAAGGAAATATCCTTATACAGTAAACGTGGTAAAGAGTCCACAAACCTATCTCAGTAAGAGAAGAGAATTAAGCCCAAATTCTTAACCTCACAAAACAAACTGAATAAACCTCATTCATTGCCCCCGTTAGGGAAAATAAATCTATTTATTTAATATAATTTTCCACTGCTATATTCTAGGAAGTATCTATGTGACGTATCAGCAGAAAATTGTTTCAGGCAAAAGTTAAATCAGAACAGTCGTACAGTTCACAGGACACGCAACAAACTGTGGGTGACAGCAGCAACTTTGGGAGGTTTGTTCTTTTTCCTAAACCAAATTCCCCCTGAAATCATTCATTTCACCTCTGCTTTTACTCTCATCAGGAAAACAATAAACTGTTGGAGAGAAGAACCGAAAGACACAGCCCTATCCAGCTCCCATACCTGCTTGCCAGCGGGAACAAGGTTCAGTGTACCATACACTGCAACACTGCTCTCTGTGGACAGAATTAGCCCGTTGTAACACTGACACTACAGAGAGAAAAAGAGACAGAGACATAGTTAAGGTAATTTTTAATTTTTAGTTTTCCTATCTATCTATTGGAGACACAGAAAACTAGCTCTCACACTGACAAAAAACTCTAGTGGCAGGAGATACAATTTAACAAAAATACAACTTAAACAGTAGGTTTAGGGGAACTTCCTATAGTTCACATAAAAGACAGACAGATGAGGTTTGAATGCCTCATTTATTTAATGACAGAACAAAAAAAAATCATCACAATTTACCAGTTCATCTGAAAGGACACACTGAAGAAAACCTGTGCCATCTCTCAAAACAATGAACATCAAATTTTTTCCTGGTTAAAAAGAAAAAAAAACATACAGAGATTCAGATGTAGTCACCTGATCCATTTGAACAGACCCACCACCAAGAAACATTACCCACTGATGTGCAGATTATTACAGAAGGACCATGACCCCATCTTTCCATTAAAAGGAAAAAAAAAAACGTTCCAAGAAAACACTGAAGCAGGCGCTCAAGTACAGAAACATCAAGAGCAAAGCTTGCTCCAAACTCAGCATGGCTGGGATTGCACTGCCACACCATGACCTCAGACATGCTCTGGTCCAGAGGGAACTACAAGTCTGTTTGACAGAAATGCCGAATGCACAGGCCCGTGTTATGCCTGAAGTGGATAAAGTGATGTCACCCTGGTCACCCACTTCTCCACAAAAGTATTTGATTAAAAATTTGATTTTCTATAAAATGCTCGTGATGACCACGCAGTTACGGATCTGGGTATGTCCTTCAGTGATAATCTGAACAAGTATTATCTGTGAAGTCAGATTCAGCTTTGCCATACACTTCCAGATTTGTTCAGCATAAGAACACAGAAAGCAGCCTACAGTTTTCAGGCTTTGTACTAGAAAGTTTTGTATAAGCCTGTCACTCCCCAGCAAATGCCACCTTGCTAACTAGAACATCAATCATTTTGAAAGCTAGTATTACTTGTTAAACTCTTAAAAGACGTTATCGTACATTACATAACCTGAAAGAAAATTCTGATTTGCTGATTTCACTATGAGCAGATGTTAAGTTAGCTCCTTAGTCTGTAGAATTAGTTTAAGAAACAAGTCTTTTGAAGAAATTCTGTAGGACTAGCCTCCAAATCAAATATCTCAAAAGTTTTCGACTAAGAAATGTCATTTTCGACTAAGAAATCCTCATACATTATGCAGAATGTGTCAGTGTTGTACTGATCAGTGTGCTCATCTAAGTGATGGTCTAAAAATGTAAGACTAGATGCTGCCCGATTCATTAAGTGTCCAAATGTTGACAGCTACTGAATTTGTTCCATCTCTCTGCATAGGTTCAGTAACTTCTAAATGCTTATGGTTTACCTTGCCTACGTAATCTGTGAATCCAGCCAAAAATCTTTACTCTCCTGCCTCTGTAAGCCTCCAGAGCACCAATCTTTACCTGTAAAGCAGGGAATAAAAGCAATCAAATATAGGAATATAACTCACCACTTAGATGGTGTTTTCCACATAATTACTTTGAGTACAAGCGTATACGACATTCCCCCCCCCAAAACAGCTCCTCCCATCACATGAAGTGAAGTTCCACTCAGGATATAAGCACAGCCGTCAATAATGAACAGCTGTTCAGTAAGAAGAGTATTTTATCTAGTTTTATCAAAGGCAGCACATTTGAACAATATCTCCAGACTTCTTATCAAGTCCTTTCTATTTAACAGGCTTACTTTGCCACGTAGAAACTGAAGACTGTAACAGCCTTTAGAGAAGCTCACTTCATGCTTGACCAGGTGTAGAAGTCAAAACACGCAACATCTCACACCTTAAGTCTAGAGCACTCAGGAATTACTGGAAATCCAGGGTGCATTATTCAACAGAAAACTTAGAAAGGATGCCTCAGACACACTTCTCCTGCAAGTGTGAGCATACCTCTCTGGATTAATTTCCAAAAACATTCAATAGCTGAGTTCAGTTAGCAGTCAAAGCAGTGGACATCAAACCTAGATCTGACATAGGTACACCCAGATGTGTAGCTGAGGTTCTGACACTGCTATAGCCAGAACAATTAATGCAGCAGGCACCTTCAAAAGGGATCATGCTTCAGGCAGTTAAAGACTACCAGCGTGCACTGATTTGAAAGTGACAACGGTTTCAGCCCAGCTGGGCCCGGCTGCCCCTTTCGCAAAGGGCAACCATGAGAGTGCAGGGCTCCAGTCAAATCCGTCTTCTACACATGTGCATAGAAACCCCTTCTATGCAGGGTCTGCCCAAAAACCCACCACAAAGCAGCATACATCTGCTTACTAACTTAAGGACCGCACCAAATCACCAAATCCAGCAGGACTCTACAAACCACTAAATAAGAACTGCTTTCCACGTTTCAGTGACTTAAGTTATGCCCTCTAACCAGCAGTGTTTCTTCACTCTCCACCACTACAATAACCAACCAAAGCAAAACTAATCAACTTTTCCAAACAGAAATAAGGTTTCTACCAGCAGACACTGACACAGAAAAGTCTGATGCACGAACTGAGAAGGTTCAGATACCCATCAAGTGCGTTAGTATACAGACTTGAATCTTTCTCGAGTACACAGATAACGAGAAAAACAAAATTACATTTAGCGGCAGTAACCGGACAGCGGCCATCAACAGCTGGCAGAACCACAAAGCAGAGAACCAGTCTTTGTGCAGACAGCATGCTGTAAGGCAGGCCATATATCAAGTGCGCTGGATCTTACTCACACATTGTGGCTCTGGAAGACTGGGATCATTCTTGATAACAACTTTCTTAGCTTCCTCCAGGTTCTTCTCTCGTCTCAAGAGATCTTCTGCCTGGTTTAGGAAAAATAAAAAAAAAAAAAAAAGCAACTGTGACCAGAGTTTATAAGATTCTCACTCTTTAAAATTACTGGGGACTATAATGTACACTTACAGACACAGATGGCATAAAAAGCCTTGATGTTACCCTGCTGGGGCCTAGGCCTGCCCTAATTCAAGACCAGCATGAGAAACGATGCACAGAAGTATCACTTATTTTTCCCAGAAAGTCTAAAGGCAATAGATTGCAATCATTCAATACTCACAGTTTCAGTCATTTGCTTATCCTAAACAAAGACAAGCTGTAAATAACATATGTAAAACAATGATACAGATGAAGAACAAACTGAAGGTTTATGGGGTGGGGGGAACAATACCAATGCTGTTTAATATTTTTGGAAAAGAAACGTGACATGCTTCCTCCAACTTGGCATCATTTGCAACCTACCTCTTTCTTCTCCTTAGCCTCATTCTTCATTTGTTCCCTGTGCCACAGTTTTTTGACATTTTTCATCTGTGACTTTGAAATAATGGCCCATCTCTAAATCAATCCAAGGAGAGAGCAGAAGATAGAAGATTACATTTGTGTCCCTTCACACAAAGCAGCATTAAAATAATTTCTGTTGGGAAGCTCTAATGTTACAGCACCTCATTTTCCTTTTGTGAATCCACATAAATAGTAGGAAATGGTTCCTTTCCTGCTGTCATCAAAGCCTAAAAAGTAGGGGGAAGAAAACAGAATCAACAGCACTGCAGGTCAACTGCAGTAATCCTGTTAAAGAGACTGAGCAGACAACCTACTTCTGACCCTTTGGGTCAGAGCTGCAACAAGAGCTATAAAATTTACATTTAGAAATACAAGGCCAATCACTGGACCCAAAGCAGTTTACACCCTTCAGAACAGCATGTTTTCTGCAGTTACCTTTAAGACAGTTTTGAATGGTTTCTTCTGTGTCCCATCACCACTGGTATCATTGCCCTCTCGTTCAGAAACATACAGCTCTTCTGTAATACATGACAAATACAAACAATTACTCAAAAAAACAGTATCAACTATGGAAACACACAGGAAGAAACTGGACACACAAGGATATTAAATCTTCACGGTTATCAGCAGTGATAAACCTTCAGAAATGATCACTTGGTCAGACAGAGTAAGAGTCAGTTAATATTTTCCATGTTAAAAATCATTCCATGCAGAAAATGTGTTATGTTGAAGTCTTAAGGACTCCCAAGGTACCAAACTCTTGGAAGTCACTGGCTGCACATCAGGAACCAAGAAGGAAGCAGCCTTCTTCATACATAATTTATTCTAGGCAAGCAGGTAGACAGTAAGCTGAGAAAAGTCAGACAACTCATACTAGTATTTAGCTCACACATAGCCAAGAAATGAATCACAAGTTAAAAGAACAGAAAATACTTCGTCCCTTTTCCAGTGCCTGAACAGAAGCAAAGGCCAGAGGACAAGATCTGCATGGTCCAGAACCTTCCAAGAACAATCAGTGCTCCCTGCCTAGGTGCTCCCAGTCCATGCACTGACTGCTAAAATGGGAACCTTTTTCTCTGATGTGATTTGGTTTAAATTTCTAGGGATCAGAGCACATAAAACCTGTCTGATTGCAAGGCCATTACAAAACCCTTGTTTCCCTTGTCAGCATTCCCAGACTGTGTTCAAGCCACCCTTTAGCCTTCTCTGCTACACTCAACTCAACGATCTCCTCAGGTCTCACAGGAAAGCACTTTTTCAACATACTAACCACTCTCAAGGCTTCTCACCTTCCCATCTTAAAGCACCCATTTATTACTAACTCCATTATTTGCTGATAGCCAGAAAAGAATATTCTATGAAAGCAACACACAGAGTTTATATATATTTATAATATATATCTATGCATCTATAGATAGCAGACTCACAGACTGGCTGGGGTGGGCAGGGACCTCCGGGTGCCTCTGGTCCCCCCCTGCCCCAGCGGGGCCACCCAGAGCAGGGCCCAGCACCACGTCCAGGCGGCTCCTGGAGACCTCCAGGAGGAGCCCCCAGCCCCTCTCTGGGCAGCCTGTGCCGGGGCTCCGGCACCCGCCCAGCACAGCAGTGCTGCCTGGCGCTCAGAGGGAGCCTCCTGGGCCCCAGGCTGTGCCATCTATATAAACACAAATATATATATACACACATATACATACATATACTTGGGGGTGTATATATATATGTATATATGTGGATGGTTATATGTATTGATATGTGCATACCCATACTCCATTCTTCTTTGCTACCCATGTACAGCTAACAACGAGAAACACATCAGTCAAAATTAATGTTAAAAGCATTTTCCTTAACTGGAGAAAAATGCAATAAATAATTTGCTTCAATGCTTGTATGTTTTCTTTTTACTTAAATACTTTAGAACAATTCCAGTTTCTGTAGAGACCAGATTTACTTGTTAAAAATGACCACCAAATAAAAGTTTGATAAGAAACATAAGCTGTCACGATAAATGACATTAGTAGTCTTTTGCTTTGGCTTAGCAAAAGCTACCATGTTTGGTGTAGAACTATGACTAATTTTAGCTTTTAATAGGCGAATTCTTCAGAAATACCTATCTTGGGCGGGCACTAGATCTACACTGCAAGCCCGGGTAAGAACCATTTGCTCACGTTAAGGCTGCCTGACTGCTTAAATCCTATTTAACGGGGTCCTGGGCACGCCTCGTGTTCCCGGGTAGGCAGCCCGGGGCGACCCCAACCCCGGCCGTGCCCGCGGCACCTCGCCCTGCCGCTGGGGCCTGCCCCCGCCGCCTGCGGGCGCCTCGGGGCT
>VXAA01003762.1:113088-155554 GCA_013399115.1 Anseranas semipalmata | reverse complement strand
GTTCTCCCGATGACTTCCCCCGCCATAGCCGCACTGCCGCAGCCGCTCGGAAGCGCCCGCCCCACGCTTCCGCCGCCCTGCGCCAACGCGCCGCCGCCTTGCATCAGCCGAGGCGAGGGGAGGCGGGCCCGGCCCCACAGCGCCCCGCCCGGCCCCGCCGGAGCTCGGCCCCCTCGTTGCCCTCCGTTGCCCGGGCGTCCGGCGCCCAGCCTCCTCTGCGCTTCAGCCGGCGCTCCGGTGAAGGGTCTCCCCGCGTTCCAAAATACAGACCGCCCGCCGCAGCACACTGTGGCCTTCCTGTTTCAATACTACCTGTTCTTCTCGGATAAAATCTTGGCCCGGCCCTTGGAAATGCAGGGGGCCAAAGGAGTGTTTATTTACAGAAATTCCACCGCAGACCTTTCAATCTAAAGTCCTGCCCCTGGGGAGGAGCGCCCCGGCTCCAGGGCCTGCTGGGGGCCCCCAGCTGCAGGGCAGCCCTGCAAGAAGGGACCTGGGGGTCATGGTGGACACCCAGCTGAGCGTGAGCCAGCCATCGGCCCTTGCTGCAAAGGCAGCCGGTGGTATCCTGGGCTGCATTAGGCAAAGTATTGTGAGCAGGTTGCGGGAGGCTATCCCTCCCCTCTGCTCAGTGCTGGTAAAGCTGCACCTGCAGTACTGGGCCCAGTTCTGCTCCCCCCAACCCCCCAGTACAAGAGACATGGACAGACTGGAGGGAGCCCAGCGCCGGGCCACCAGGGTGCTGCAGGGCCTGGAGCCCCTCCCTGGGTGCAGAGGCTGAGGGCTGGGGCTGCTTGGCCTGGAGAAGGGGTGGCTCAGGGGGATCTCGCCCACGTCCATCAGTGCCCATGGGGAGTTGTGGAGAGGACAGAGCCAGGCTCTTGTCAGTGGTGCCCAGGGCCAGGCCCAGAGGCCTGGGCACAGCCTGGGGCACAGGAGGCTCCCTCTGAGCGCCAGGCAGCACGTCTGTGCCAGGCAGGTGCCGGAGCCCCAGCACAGGCTGCCCAGTTATCTCCATTTCATATTTAAACTCCTCTCACACTCCCATTGTTACCCATATACTTACTCGAAGAGAAGCTGAAAACGTTAGTATATTTATTTCCATTAAATTTTTGAAATGTACGTTCCATTGAACAAGAACTGTATACCATGATTTTTACTATAAAACCATTTCAGTAATCAGCCTCAGTCTATGAATCAAAAGCAGATAAAAGTGAAAAATTTATGTATCTCAACTTGAAGAGTGAAAGTATGTGCAAACATAGAGACTCATAAAAACATTTTTTACGCTGTAAGAATGGTATTTATTCACTATATGTTTCATATAAAAACAACTGTTTTGTGGTTATCTATTGGTGAATGCTGTATCTAAAACTGAAATGAACAAATTTTTGTCAGTTCAAAGGGCAGCTTACCAGAGATCAAATGTATCCGTTCATAAATATACTGTATAAGTAAGTAGACACAAATATTGTACATAGTTGGAAAGACAGAAGAAACAGACAGCAAGCGAGAAAAAAAAATCTGTTAACTATTGACTCAGATTTCTTTATTCCAGAGAAAATCAAGGAATTACTTATGAAAGGAACAATGGCATATCACTCATACTAACAATGTGGAAAGAAAACTGTCTCAATTTAATGCAGCAAGCTGTATTCAACCATTGAAGAAATCAAAATGAACAAAAATGACATCTATAAGTGTCAGAATACCTAATAAAGTCTGATGCTGACTAAAGTTTGTCACCAGATATTTCTTAATCTCAGCTGTACAAGCTCAGATGAGAGTATCTACGACCCTCTCAAAAGACTGATCATCTAATATGATATTATCGCTGTACAGTCTAATGAAATGGCGCACACAAAGTAACTGCTATTTAGCAATTTGTTTTCAAAGTCATAATATGAAATGTAGCTGCAATTTTATGTGAAAAAAAGTTTGCAATTCCAGGCATAGAATCACAATGACGGTTTTCATACTCTAGCACACACATCCTTCAGTTTCACATTAAAAAGAAATCAGTTGCTCTGTAGAGAACCCTTGGCTTTTCTATGCTTCCAGTAGTCCAAAACCATGAAGTTCTGTGATAAAGCACAAAAATTTGGTTTAAAAAATATCCTGAGTTTGTTTAAAACAAAACAAAAAAAAAAAGTGCAAAAATTTGGATAAGAAACCTCTCCCCAAAAGTGTAGTAAATCAGCTTGCTTCACGAGCTTCTCTAACTTGTGTCACACTGTTGCCTAGGACTGCATCTAAAGGGGCTCGCTTTTTCCGTATGCTGCGTCCAGAAGCAATAAGATCAGCATAGCCTCGTTGATGGGAGAAAGCATAAGCAGAACGACGGCCAGACATCCCTCGGCGAAAAGCACTCTGCCTTCGCTTCCACTGTTCTTCTTCTGCCATGTATTTCTTACGGTTTTTCTGAATCTTCATGCATACAAAGACAAATTAGTTTATGGACTGTAAGGGAAACAACTTGTTTGCATTTTGTGTTTACTTTCTTGGGAAATAACCTGATGCGCTTTTTTAAAAACAAACAAGCAAACAAACAAACAGAAACCACTTAACAGGAGGGTTTTCTTGTTTAAATTTGACTCTGTTGGAAACAAGAATATGTGCAGTAACACGTCAAAGTTTCAGAAGGACATATGTATCATTTTGCACTTCATTATTTTCATTTATCTTTGAAATGTCTTTCATCAAAGTGGATTGAAGATGCTTCAGTTGAAAGCTATTCCTGTGTTCTCATGCTGACACTTATTAAACAACTCTATCACAATGTTAACTATTTGCATACCCATATGCAATTCGCCAGCTCAAGGCAAAGTAGAAGCAAACAAAAATTGGCCTCTATATCCTGATACATAATAAAGACACTCCAACACAGTCCAAATAAAAACAAAAGTCATGCCATCGGTAGCTTCAAAGCAGGTTTCTGTGCTTTTACAAAGAAAAGTGATAGGCCAAGACAAAGCATAAATTAGCCCACACTGAACTGCGTGCTGAGCTTCTACACGTACCTCTGCATTACACAGGAGTACATGAGGAAGCCCCTGGGAAATAAGAACACATCAAAGCAACGATCCGCGTTGGAAGGCAGAACGTCACAGCGGCATTTGTCACACAGCCAGAAGGCAGGCCTGGTCTGGCCTTTGGAAAGCCAGCTGTCACCCTCCCTGGCCATGGGACCTGAGCTCTGGTCTAACTCTCCCTAGGGCACAGTCACTTATTTGTCTCTAATATCAGTACCGATACCAGTGCCTGTGAATAAACATGTGTCAAAAATAACATAAGACTTTACTCACTCGATCACTTTCTGAAGGCCAAATTGTCATTGATAAGAAACGCTGTGCCACCACAGGAAGTAAGCAAACAGCAATTGATAAAACAATGGTCAGCCAGAGGTATGGCTGTCTCAGAGCATTTGGAGCAGTTCCTAGGAATAACAAGAGCAGAATTTAGTGTATGACATGGTCAAGTAAACTAGTTATACAACACAAATAAGATACTAAAAGCCACAGCTTCTTTCCTGAGGACCTAGCATCCAGGTATTGAGTTGTAACATCAACATCAAGCTTTTATTCAGAGGCTCTACAATGAATAAAAAAGAATACAAAAGAAGTTTATATAGCACTTCTATTACAACTTATCCGTATTAACATCAAAACTCTTTAAAGAGCTATGGGAGGCTGCAAGACAAATGCTTGGCTGAGATGCAGGGCTTTTGTCCTGCTTTAAAGCGTACAAAGCAAGAAAAACTCCTGGTATCATTGCTACGTATGTGGTCTGGAAAGCAAGTGATATTTTAATACAAAAGCCAACCACCCAATGTCATGGAACTTTCTGTCAAACTAAGTAGCAATTATATCTTTATACACTTCTGAAATGCATAAAGTATTCCGGTAGAAGGAATTTATAGGAGAAGGCTAAAACATTACGAAAGGTCAAAGAAAAGTATTATGTTAGAGGCAACTACCTTTTTTCAATTGGGTTCAGCTTAACAGAAGAACATAAAACTGAGGGCGCTTGTTATCTCTTTTGAGGATATTTAGATCAGAGGCAACATATGAAAGATTTGTTTCTAGGAAAATTAGGAAGCTCAGTTTTCCTAAAAATAAAAAATTTCCAAATGGCTGCTACTCACACCTCCCTGGACTTCCAACCAAATCCCAAGGAGCTGGTAACAGCATTTGGCTCTGTCTTACTTTGGGGTTTTACCTTCTACTGATTAGAGCAACTTGGCCAACACATACCCTGTGAGGTCATCACATTCTCTTTACTTCAAAACTGCCCCGCCAATTTTAACTTAGTTTTCATTTGCAAACTCCTACTGCTGGGCAGTGTCAAGTTTCAGCTTGTTTTCATTGAAAGAAATGAAATATTCTAGTTAAGCTGGCCCCAAACATAAACAAAACCCTTCCTTGGAAGTGAATTAGAAGTTAGCATCATTTCCTTTCACAGGCATTAGTTTATGCCATGACGCTTTGGTAGCGGTTCTGCTCAAGTTACACAGCTTTGTAGAAAAGTTCCTGGGAGACAGGAACAAGACACACAAAACACAAGGACTGACCTGTAAACTGAAAAGCAGAAGGAAAGAGAACGTGGATTCCAGCACTGTGGAAGTCAAAGGTGATACCAAAGTAAATTGCAATACTCCCAAATACTGAGAAAGCATTAACAAAAGTCCAGTACGATGTATCCAAACCAATCTGAAAGTAAACAAAAACTCCAAATGAGTTTATTAATTCAAAAACATTTGACTCTGAGGACAAACAACATTTTGATCAAGTCATCTCTCATCCATTACACTTCAGTCTGAAAGAGTGTCAATAGAGAAGAGAGAAGGCAAGAAAGTGGAAACTTTTTGCAAATTGTTACGCTTTTAGTAGACATATTTAGAAACATGACCAGAAGGTGTTTTCAGAGCAAGAGACCTGAGGAAGCTAAGCTTACTTGCCTGAAGGTTGACAACAAATACAAGAGAAGATGCTGCTGTGACAGCAAACGACTGATAATCTGAAGGTGCTTCTCCATCTTGTCCCATAGTTTGAAGGTAAGCTCCATATGGTATGAAGAAGATTATCAATGAAGTTATAGCTCCATGAAGCAAACTTAAAAAGAATTTCTTGTAGTTAAAAAGTAAATCTTTCTGTCCCAAAACATATAGTCTAGGGAACCGAAGACTCAATTTGTCGCTCACATCCTTAATAAAGGAAAAAAAAAAAAAAGTTGCTGCAATTTCTTGTTTTCAGTGTGAACCTTGGAAGAGTAAGAAGTTCAACTATATGATGTCCCAAAGGAAATGGCAGATTCCTTTTTCTTTTCAATCAGCAGCGTGGGCAGCCAAACTTTCCACAGAGCAATGCATACAACTAGGAAGAACCAAGACTAGAGGACATCTCTTACAAAGCTGTCACATACCCTATTTTCAGGACTTGATGACCTTAAGTGTCTTCTCCAATCTAAATGATTCTATGCTTCTAGGTTTTTAGCCCATTATTTGCAAAGACAAGCACATCCACAGTTGTGTAGCTCTTTACAGCTACGTATTGTGTTGGATTCTTTCCCCTACGCTGTGAATTAGCAGAAGACTAGGGCTATCATCACATATCCTGACTTTTAGTCTCTAACATATACTCAAGTGAGAGCTTAATTTTGGTACTGAATTTATTTCTTAACTTTTACTACAAAAGTAAACAGAAGCATTGATTTGCGTAATCAGCAGGTAAGCCTTGTATGGAAAAACAAGCAAAGAAGGCCAAAAGTACTTGTTCTATTGAATTTAAGCAAATGCTGCACACCAAGACTTCCTGTCAAGTACAGTCATTCAAAATTGTTCATTTCCTGTACCTTCAGGTCAGAAGGGTACACAAGGAATATCTTTTCCATTAATAAAGCCACCTGTTGCTGTGCTGTGTGCATACTGTCATAGAATAGCAGGTACTTAGAAATATTTTTTAACAAACAACACTAGCACTGAAGATGTCTCAATTGATTAACTGTGGCTGTTTCAGTAATCCTCTGCTTATTGTCTTTTCTTACCTCACACACTGTAAAGGAATACATTTAAGAAAAAAATGCCTTGTACATAAAACAAAGCAATCAGTTTCAGTGTAATTTAAGACTTGATTTTAAATGCCTTTGGATTCATCTGTTGTTAACAATGTGGACAATACCTGGTCAAACAAGCCAACTAGCAGAACCGGGAGACTAGAATACAATACATTGTACAGCGTGATGAACCAGTCTTCATATGCTGTCTGAAACAGAAGAGGAATTTAAGTAGATACTGATTACTTTTTGATTTCACCTTTTCCTTCTAATTCCTGAGAAAATTCACATGTGCTCTGTTATAGCATTAAATTACCTGTCTCTGTTTACCCAAAAGGCAAGAAAAGCCTCAGGTTAAAGCTCCGTTAAAACCATTTCTAGCATGTATTAAGCTTCCCACTCCTTACAAACCATCTATGTCACCTGACCTGAAACACTATAGAAACTGAACACTTCACACTGAGTGTCAGCCTGGTTTATAATGATATCTATCTATAGAGATATATAGATATTCTTCTCTTTTGCTCTGTCCTAGGCATCCACAATTTCCATCACAGAAAACACCATTAACCTCAGGCAGGGATGCTTGTCTGTGACTGTGGCCCTGGTGCTCCATGCTGGTCCACACAATTACACCTTCCTGTATTTTGCTTATGCCCACGGAGATGCATCTCAGCTCTTAAAGTCTTTCTGGCATGCAGATAAGCACAACCTTTTAACACTATGTGAACTTCAAGCACTGCCATTTAAAATGAGCGCATTTCAAGCCAGCAGTTCAAGATAAAAAGAAAAAGTTGGTTTTGGTTTCTTACTGATATATAAATGCACTTTCTCACTTCACCTAGGAATGTTTTAAGCAGCACAGTTAAGAAAGGTTTCCCAAACCACTATTTAACAATCTCTTCCTCCATTCCTCCCTGTACAATCATGACATTGACTGTAAGTATTCTGAAATCATAACCAACTGCTTAGCTTATAACTAACTAGATCTGTAGTTATAAACTATTCTCCAGCAGAAATTGTTGATGTTAACTTCACGTTCCCATCACTTCTCAGGTTAAGCTTTTGCTATTCTGCACTGACAAAAAGGAAGATGTGCCTGTTAATACTAAACATGAGCATGCTTTCTTACCTGGGCAGAAAAGCCATTAAAGAATGAATACCAGATATGGACTAGTGTAAAAGCAAAGTTTTTGTAGAAAAAATATCTTAGAAACTTGCACATCCTAATGTAAGACCATCGTCCGTGGACCAGCAGCAGTCTTTGGAGGTAGCGGAACTGCCCAAAAGAGTAGTCGCTTGACATGACAGCTTGCATCCCTTCTTGGCCACTGATTCCAACTCCAATGTGGGCAGCTAAATTAGTGAAACAAAGACCACACACACTATATTAAACAAAGGGAGAGGAGCAACATGACCCAGGGCAAATCTTTCACCAGTTCCTATTCTCTGCTTTGTGTTCTCCTTCCCCATTTTATTTCTGCATGCAGCACAAAGGCTTCATTAAAGATTAACATGACAGTGCATACACCCTTCCTTGCCCTGTTATTTACTGCTCACATCTTCACTGTCATTTGGATGCTCTCTCCATGCTTGTTCCATCAGAATGGATACTGGGAAATTTGACTGAGGTGAGAACTAAGTGATGAGACAGAGCAAGCCAGAAACTGGCCAGGCAGTTTACAAATACAGACTTCCTAACATAAACCATATCCCAGAAGTTTGTTTTTCAGGGGGATCCTCAGGAATTGTTTCAAAGAGTGCCAATTGCAATACAACAGGCTAATGCCTCCAAACAAGGGGCACCTAAGCTCTAGTTTTGCCTTTATACTACACTTGTAACTCCCAACATGATAACAGATGTAAATCAAGTCCCTTCTCAGGGAATGTCTACATAAAAAGCTAAAATACATCACCAAAACCCACTAACCATTTCATAAAGGGTTTCCTCAAAAAGGAAAGCACAGGCATAGAAGCTAACAAGGACCCAAGTAATGTTAACGTGGGTAATGAAACAGATGTAGAGTCTTCTTAACAAACAGAAATAGCGAAGAGGTTGTGGAAGAACTCCCAGAAGAGATGTTTCCCACCAAGAAAAGTCTTACAGCTGCCTTACTTTTAATCATGTTCACATCATTGGCACCATCCCCAATAGCCAGAGTAATAGCTTTCTTGTATTTCTTCACAAGCTCAACCACCATGGCTTTTTGCTTCGGAGTCACTCGACAGCAGATCACAGCCTTGCATTCGCATGCCAAATCAACAAAGTTCTTCTGCTGCTGCTCTTTGTAAGCTTCAGCCCTTCTTCTCTTCTCAGTTTGCTTTTGTTTCTCTTCTGCTGTTCTGGGGAATTTCAGTTTAAGTTTCTTTTTCTTCTTTTTCTTCTCTAGCAGGATTTCATTCTGTGTAACAGAAACATTATGTTCCCTTCTACGCCATTTAAAATAGCACTCCAAGGGCTGCCTATACACTCAACATGCTTAACTTCATTATGTCCCATTTATAGCATTTTAATAAAACGCTCGTGCAGAGGAGTGAACAAACAGCCATGGAAACAATGAAAAGAACATATTTTGTGGGATTAACAAAATCAGAATGCTTGTATTTAGTGTCACAGCACTTCCTGCAGAGTACAAAGGAATATTTCTTCTGATGGGAGCTAATTCACTTTTGAAAAATGTTCTGATATTTAAACTTGCCTCCTTCTATAGGAAGCACGACCATGCTCAACACAGGTGGAAGTGTTCTATAAATACCCACGTGAGCTCTGGGGCAGTACAGCTGGAATAGCAGACCTGCAATTTTACAAGATGCTCCTGCTAGATTACCTTTGGAGATTTCCAGCTTGCTTCTTATGCCTTATACACACGTACATTTTTTTATACGGAATAAAGGCTTAGGGCTGGAATGCTGAAATGTGGCAGACGGTCCTTAGCTCTTTGTTGGACTTTCTCCTTGGCAGGTGTCTGTAAAAGCAGCCTGCCAACAGGGTGGGTAATAGTCACTGAATTACTGCTAACCACTGCTGCCAAAAGCTCTTCTCTGCCTTCTAAGCTCCTGTAAGAGCACTATATTGCAGGACTGAGCAGAAAACTTGTCTTTTGTTTCTACGCTTTCACTCCCATCTTTCATTTCAAGTACGATTTCTGTGCCTGTACTGAAGCCATGTATCCTCTACAGCTGGTGGTCATCTCTTTCCCTTTCTCATTTTTTTCCATTAGTCTGGGATCCCCATGAAGAATAAACACTCTAAAAATCAGACTGGGCATTTGTGGAGGTTTGGTTTTACTTTGATGGCAGATACCAGGGTGATTTGAAAAGCCCAAGGCATTACTTATTTTACTGAGCCCTATTTTCAACCTTCAAAACTAAAAGTATTTTTGAACATAAATATCAAACAGAGATGGTCAGCTGGTGGCACAACGGCCAAAGAATTTTCATGGATTGGTTTAGCACAGCAGACAAATGAATGGAGTCACCAATCAAGGACACTGTGACATGGTAGTACCCCCAAATCTGAAATACACAGGAGATCCTCCTTTGTACATACCAACCAGGAGCCAGTGATTATTAAAGCACGATCTCTACTACCCTGAAAGAAGGGCTCATTCATTCTTAGAGAAGAATGTGTACTTGATCCAGCTCTGTTCTTCTGGTTTTCCAGCCTAGTTTGAAGAAGAGCACTGGAAAGAGAAGTGGATACTATTACAGAAAAATCAAGGATAAACTTTAAGATAAAGTTTGTGGACATGGCGCTTAGGGACATGGTTTATTGGTGGGCTTGGTAGTCTCAGGTTGATGATTGGACTTGATGATCTTAAGGGTCTTTTCCAACCTAAATGATTCTATGATTCAATGATTCTGTAAATCTGTCCCAGACTGAAAATCTGCAGGAAAGAAAGGCAATACATGCTACAAGGACTTTTTTTTCTTTGCGTTTTATTAGGTGATGTTCTAAGCAGTTCTAGAGCAACAGTAAAAAGAGCAACACATTAGTCTGACATCCCTGCTGTTTCGCAAATAAGGAAAAATTTGGACACTTGGCATTCCTAAAAACGAGTCAGGAACTGTTGTGACACTGTTACAAGGCCCTAGTTCTCCCAGCCCCATGCAGCTTTTCCTTGGGTCTGATCATTTTGACCAAGCTCTGAATATTTTGCTATCCATCACATTTATATTTTTATAGCTTAGGTCTGTGCTGTGTACAGGAGTGTGAGATAGGGTGAAAGACCAGCTGGGGTAATGCTGGAGTTCAGGGATGGGTAACAAGAGCAAAACCTGGCAATCACTCAAGTTCTGGAATAGAGAGACACTTAGCCCACTCCAGACAGGCTCTCATAAGCACTCTTTAATGAAAACTCCTGATTATCAGAGGAATGGGACCATGAATCAAAATAGGGAGCCATCCAAACTGATGGCATAAAACGCACTATCTCCTACATGATCAGAAATTGCCAAGGAAGATGAGCCAGACACATAAAGTACCTCGCAGTATGAATGCCCTGCATGCTTTTTTTTCGAGCCATGGCAGCAATTTACTCGATTGCTTATTAGCATACTGCAGGGACCACCCCAGATATGGCCACATAGCCAGGAGCCAAGCGGCCCTGGTAGCCCCAGTTTGATCATCTCCTGTGGAAGCCCAGAAGTGGGGAGAGCCAACTACCCACTACGTGCAATAAAAACATTCTTGATCAACTAGCAACACTTGTTTTTCCAAGAAGATTAGAAAACTTTAATTTTAAAAATCAATTCTTCAGAATCATAAAGAAAATGCATCTCATTCAATATCAATGTTTTCCCAATAGAGGTTGCAAGTTTTTTAATCAGTTGCACTCCAAAGCACACAGAACTCAATTTTACTTTTTTGAACAACAAATTTAATGTCAACAGTTGTTGACCTAGAACTTAAAACCTCCTCCAAATAGGATGCTACCACATTCACCCACAATGAAGGTGTTGCCTTGTAAAATTACAATTCCAGAAAAAGCCAAGAAACAGACAGCATAGAGATAAACAACAGCCAGCAAATGCTTTTCAGTCCTTGAAGAACCACAGTGGGACAAACCAATGTTACTGCTGGGATAATTTTAAAAACTGAATATTTTTAACTCCTACACAAGAAATTCTTTGTGCTTTTCACTTGCCTGATATCTTCACCGTAGCAGATTGTTGTTTCATCTGTTAAAAGTTCACAAGAAAATCCAATATTTTCAGCAGTTTCTACAATAAAATAAATAAATTAATAAATAAAAGAGGAAAATATCTACTTAAAGTTCAGTCTTGAGTAACTGCTGGGGGCAGACAGAAGTACATGAAATAATTTTTGAAGTTATGTTTCAGCATGAAGTGTTCCCTTTCCCTATAACATACTGTGGAGGAACAGGACAAAAAAATCTTAGCACAGAGAAGCTGGGGGAATGCTTCTTTATTATTTCCCATTGAACAAAAGCTGTGTAGCAATGAAGATGCGGTGGATAAGGGGTTTAAAGCCAACAACATTCTATTTTCCTATGCAAGGTTTCCTATGAAACATACATTACTATGGTAGAATGCATTGTCACAAGGTGTTTTGAGCGTGAAAACTGTTAGTGACCTGGAAAAGTCTATCAGTCAACTCATGCAAAAAGTTCTACCAAGGCCTATTTAACTCGATGGTGGAGATGCTGTCTCCATGTCAGAGAGCCATTATGCCAAAGCCATTGCAAGAATTGGCCATGAGGTATGCCACACTATCTTGCCCCGTCCTTACTCCTGGTTCCTTGAAGCAAGGCTGTTGCCAGCGTCATGAGCGATGCTGGTCTGGCTGCATCTCCATCCAGGCTGTAGTACCTGGATTTTGCTGTAAAAGACAAGCTTGGCAGACAAGTGTTCTGCCCTCAGAGCCAGACAAGCCTGGTGGCAGTGATTATTTTTTTTTTTTTTAAAGTAAATTGTCCTTCATTTGCTTTGCACTGGGAAAAAACACTAGCTGGGTATTTCCCCATAGAAGACAGCCACAAAAACAGTCATCTAAGCTAATCTATTGGAGAAATGGATGTTAGTCAGAAGGCCATCCGGTACCTCTGGATTAGGAACAGCTGGTGTGAACTTCTGCACATTGTATTAAGTCCTCCAGTTTTGATTTAGATGGACTTTCATACTGTGATTTTCTAGAAGATGTGCTTTATTACAAGTCTCCATTTGTCCCAGTTTATCTTCTAGCTGTTATCCTGTTTTTGCTAGCTCTTTGGCTGTAAACAAACTCACCTTTTTTGTCACCAGTAAGCACCCAGATTTTAATGTCTGCTTTTGAAAGTTTGGAAATAGTTTCTGGAACTCCATCCTGTAGTTTGTCTTCAATAGCTGTTGCACCAAGGAGCTGGGAGATATTTGAAACACAGGTATTCAGTAGGATAAACATCTACAGAAAACTGATTCATTTACAGTAGAGAATGAAACTATTTTGGCTATGCCTTCAAGCCAAGGTACAGCTCAAGATAAGAACTCAGTAAAGACAAACCCTTACATATAAAAGTCACTGCACTGAAATACATGTACTAAAATATCAGGAGATAAATTGTTAGAAACTGGAGAACTCAGGTTCTCTATAGTTTCAGCATGTTATTAATGATCAAAATTTTCTTCAATGCACAGTAAGTTTTCCCAACTGCACATAAAATGGCTTCAATTATAGTCAGTTTTCCAATTCATAAACATGTAAGAAGTATTTCCAATTAAAAAAAAACATGAATCTCAAAAACACATAATACAGAAACAGTAACACAGCAGTGCAAAACAGAAACAGATGAGAGGAACATGACCTAGTATACTGAAATTATACGATCTGCTTATAACAGATGGATTAGGACTGCAGATGAGAAAGTTCAGGTGGTGACAACACCAGTAAGCAGTACCAGTAAAGAGTTGTATGTTATAAAAAGAGCTTCCTTGCTGTTTAAATTGGACACAAATCCTATTTAGTTTCTGCTTTTTGAATTGTTTGCACGTAAATTTCCATGCAGGTTGCATTTCAGGTTCTTAGATGTAACAAGACTGAAATGTGTAAAAACCAACAGTACCACAATGCTGTCATAGAAAAGTGAGATCTGATCTCAATATTTTTTTTTATGTTTGACAATAAATATTACTACCAACTACGAAACCAAAAATTAACTGGATGGTGACCTTCAAAGGTACAGCCAACCAATCTAAGTTAAAAACAAGGCACTTTTCCAAAAGCATCAAAATGTTCTCAAATTCTGACCAAACTTATTTAAAGATTAGAGTTTATGAAGGCATGTAAGCAGAGTGTGGTTTAGAGTAATGGGTTTGTATACAGAAAACCTGTAATTTGAATGCTCTTTAAAATGTCTTCTATTCCCAAATCTGGTATAAGGTTTTAAATGTCTGCCACACTGCATCACGCCATTTGGTCCATTCACTCTTACATAACACACTCACAAACCTATATTCAGCCGCCAAAGGAAAATAAACAAACCCTCTGACATAGAAAAGCCGCATCACAGAGTAGATCTAAAATCAAAAGATCTAAATCAAAAGGTCCTATAGACAAGGGTAATTTATTTTCGAAAAGATCTGTTTTTTCTTACATAAGAATAGAAGTACGCTAAAAATTTCAAGCTTGACTTACAATCAAGTTTTTTTCTATTTCCTCATATACTTTGTCCAGAGCTTCATCACGATTAGTTGTAGCTACGCTGGCCTCCATGAACCTTTTATTCCATGCTTCAAATTCATCATGACTAATGTCTCTATAGCAGAGGCAGAGTGTTCTAAGAGTTTCATTTGCAAAAACCTGAAAAATAATGAAAAAAGAAACATACCCACAAAGCAAAACCCTTTATTTTGAAACCAAACATCAAAGTTACAATCCTAAGCATTACATAAGTCTGATAAAACAAGTCTGACTGTGCAATTAATCTTGAGCATTTCAGAAATGACAAAAACTAAATTACAACTGACAAGGCAGTCTAAATTGAAAGGCAGTCTGAAGAGGTGACAAATAGAACAGAGTTTAGTGACCTGGAATACTCATAAATAACAAAAAAAGCAAGTGATAGACAAAATGTAAGTTCACTTCTCATGCAAAGATAATGCATTTTTAAAAATATGCATGAGAACCTAATATTGCTCTGATTATTTCTCAGGTTTGGGATAATGTGTAGAACCAATTATAGGTCTGTATTTGTTTTAATAGCTTAATAAAAGGACATTAATAAAATTAGATTATGGTCAGAAATAAATTTAATATGTAATTGTAAAAACAGCATATAAAATGCGAACATACATCTAGTGCTTCTTCTGTAGCTTCTCTCTTTACATTCCTTGGGTGCAACCGTTCATAAATTACTGTATCAGCTCCTTTACAATATAGCCTGATATTTCCATTGGATTCTCTTACTGTTGAGTATAATATGAGAGGTAGGACAAAACGTTAGAGTACATTTAAATAAAGGAATAGTTTCAGATTAGATTCTTCAGTCTACTGCTGTTAGCTGCCAAAACCACACGATCATGTTTCTTTGTAGTACATCATCCCTAATATTACACAGAATCACAGAATTGCAGAATGGTTGAGGTTGGAAGGGACCTCTGGAGACCATCTAGTCCAACCCCCTGCCAAGCAGGGTCACCTAGAGCACATTGGACAGGATCGCATCCAGGCAGGTTTTGAATATCTCCAGAGAAGGGGACTCCACAATCTCCCTGGGCAACCTGTGCCAGCGCTCTGTCACCCTCACAGTAAAGAAGTACCCCCTCATATTCAGACAGAACCTCCTGTGTTTGTTTGTGCCCCTTGCCTCTCGTCCTGTCACTGGGCACCACTGAAAAGAGTCTGGCCCCATCTTCTGGACACCCTCCCTTCAGACATTTGTAGGCATTGATAAGATCCCCTCTCAGCCTTCTCTTCTCCGAGACAAACAGGCCCAGCTCTCTCAGCCTCTCCTCGTATTGTTCAGCTAAGTATCTTGGTTGACAAGTACATTTCCTTTTCTCTTTCTTGACAGGACAGAATATTTAAATTCCCAAGAATTATGTTTTTAATAATGTTTCATACAATATTAACATCTCACTTGCACACAGGAATTGAGTAGAGATGTACACTAGAGATATGATGCACCATAACAGCAGCCTTAAAAACAGCAGATCTGTAACTGATTCAAGATTGACTGTTTTTTTAAAGACAATTAAAATCAAAACTAAAAAGGTATTTATAGCTCATCCTGCATTCCTAGTTCCTACAAGGAACATACAAATAATTTGTTTTGGGGAATAAGGGGAATGAATTATCTTTGTAACATTTCTTCAGGCTTCTACTAAAGGAACCTAAGATCGTATTCAGCAGAGCCCATGTCTGAGCACCAGGACTGTTGAGTAGACACATTTGCAACTAATTACAAAGGCTCCCTTTTGCTATCCAGAACTATGTGGATTAAAATCTATCACAGGACAGTGTGCCACTCAGCCATTTCACCTAGGAAATAAAAGTGACCTTTCCTATAAGAGATCTTATAAATTAGAGGTTGGTTGTAATCCACTTACCAATGACAGACATTCGTTTTCTATCACTGTTGAAATCCAAGATAGCAAGGACATCATAAGTTCTTTCAATCCCCATTTCACTTATCGTGATGGTATTTTGTGTTCGTGAAAGAAAAACGTAGCCAAAGTTTCTGGCCGCCGTAACCAATGCCCCTTCGTCTGGGGAGGCTGCTTGGTAATTGATCTGACCTGCATCGTTGACACAGTGAATAGGAAAGAAGCCAGGGTGCACCTGAGCATTACAGGGGCACTTGGACCCCACAGCTAAAAACTTCACACCCATTTTTTAAAGTAATTGAGAGCTGGACATGCAATGCCACGTCCTTTCCCTTTCTGACCTGCGGTCTAATACACTGCTGCAGCACCCGACAGCAGTGCAATCAGAGGAGAAGGACTAGGGACTCCCCCTTTTTACTACATGTACTTTCCAAATGGACTAAGTCACTGAACCTCTTCCATCTGTGTTTAAAAGCAGAAACTTACTTCTCCGTCTTAAAACAAACATAACTGAAATATCTTAATATCTCAGCATTTTCTTTCAAGCATTTCCAAAGGAAGTGCCAAAAAAAATAAAAACAAAGACAAATCCTTAGCCACAGACACCAACATAATATAGTGGAAACAACCCCAAAAACATTAGTAGGAAGAGCAAGAAAGGACAGGAAACTGCTGGTTTCACAGAGATCTCACAAAGCTGGGAGTAAAGCAGTATTACTCTCCTCTTGTGTCGAGCATGTTTTAATTTATCTTTCAACCTTATTTTCCATGTGAATTCTTCAATACCCGTTCACCTTCAAATTTAGTTTCTGTCACACTTGTGTTACTCACTTTGGTTATTTGCTGCTTATTCTTAGAACAGACACACACGGTTTGTGTACAGCTATGGGCTGTACTTCAGGGAGTAAGCAAATGAAATCTTCACACTGAAAATGCTTGTTTGTCCACACTGAAAGCAAGTTTCCAAATGTGTTTGCATTTTCGCATGTGTATGTGGAACCAGAGATTATGCTAGTGTCATTTTCATTTTATTTGAGGTTTATGCTTTTGAGATTTTAAAGACATATTTGAATAGATAGAAGATCAGTAACAGGAAACACAAGACCTCTATATAAACTGTTCCACTACCTTTCTAAATCTGCTGTTATTTAAGATGCACATTTGCCAAAACGGTAACCATCATAAAGACAGTCCTCCATCCACAGACAGATAAATTCAGTACAGGGGATAGCACTGGGACTTGCTTTTGTTTACCTTAAAAGAACAACCCAACATTCCTCCTCACTTACAGGATCAACATTAGTTTTGGACCTCTCTCTTGTGTAACTGGACTTCAATTACTGTTTCCTCTTACACCAGAGAAAAAAAACGATACTCACCATCAGAAACATCAACCATGACTGTGTGACAAATAGCAAGCAGAAGAAAGAACTTTTGGATTTCTGGTTCCTTTCTGGACTTTATTTGCTCTATGAGGTAGTGATCATAGAACAAGAACTTTCCATCTGCATACGTGTTCCAGCTGAAATCCACTTGCTGCTTAGAAAACAGAAGAAGAGAGAGTTTGAGTTATCTCATGTGCAATTCTTCATGCCTACCTGCATCTCTTCATACCTTGGCAAGGCAATGTTCCCTACAAACCGTAGGGGCTTCGGCACCGGGTCAGACCAACCTACCTCCGGGTGGCTCGGAAGCTGCCCTGCTCCATCCCGGCAGTCTCCTGCAATGCGAGCACCATCAGTTGGAAGGCACAGGGCAGAAAAACAAAGGTTTTTACAACTCATTCACACAGCCAACAACATATAGAATATCTATATCTATCGCACTAGAATATCTCATATATTAAAAAAAAACAGGCAAATTCATTCACAGCAGCAGTACCTTTGTATCCTGTCAGGTGTATCTGCCTATGCTAGTGATGCCAAAGCAAAAATAAGAAAAGGAGCATGTGGTGGAATCGTCATAAAACATCCATCTTGTTTTAACAGAGCTTTCCTCTTCTCTCTTCATAGGTAAGATGTTTAAAAAGCACATGGGATTAGCACATTGCTCTTTGTTGTTTGAACTGACCAAACAACAGCTCAGTTTGGAGCATATCACTGTGTATTCCAAATACTGAAATCCAGGCAAGTTTGGAAATGGAAGTAACTAACATTAAAATGAAAAGCTGCTGTTCTTACTATATTTTCATATTTGTTTCTAGGTTCATTTCTAGAAATGTTCCCAGAGCATTTCTACCAAAAGCAAAGCATTCTGTAAATTACTCATTTCTGACTTTTCTACTGGGAAGTTTCCACTCAACTCCATCCGTTTCCCCTTTTTAAAGAGGAGAACAATGGGGAATCTCCAACAATTCCATTTTACTGGAGCTTTACTCAATGCCAGGGCTACATTTTGGAAGCTCAGTTGAAACTCAAAAGACTCGTATGCTCCTGATTTCAAGCCAGCATTAATATTCCTATTCATTTTTATAGACTTACAACAGAAGACTGGCAGGGACTGGCAGGGTGTCAGCCTGAGCTCCTGTCACACATCGGAGCTCAGGGAGGGGAGCACCTGTGCTAGCCATGCCCGTGCAGGCAGGGGCTTGGCCCCAAGCCCTGCAGGGACATGGGGATCAGGCGGGGGGCCAGGCTCTGCCGCCTCCCTTCTGCAGGAGGGTACAACCAGGAAGTATTTCCGCTTCCCTGCTGATCTCTGCAGTTCCTCCAAGCTGCAAACACTCCTGCAAGCTTCTCCTGCCGGGACAGAGATGACAGGGCACAAGCACCCTGCAGGGCAGGGCAGGCTGGACCAGGGCCGTGCTGAGCGCCCAGGGACCCACGGGGCTCCGCGGGGCCATGCTGCACCTGGGGCCAGCTGGGCAGAGGCAGCCCCAGCTCTGCATCCACACGGGGAGCACCCAGCGGCACTGCCATCAGCTAAACGGGCCTCTGCTACTGGAATAATTTGGCATTTGCTATGGAAATCAAACGCCCGTTGTTGCCGTGGGGAGCAGCAGCGTGGCACAGACTTACCGTATCTTTGGCCATTTATGCAACATTTTTTAAATGTCATGATGTTCTGCGTGAGCGTTCCTGTCTTATCAGAGAAGACGTAGTGAATCTGCCCCAGCTGCTCGTTCAGTGTAGTGGTTCTGGCCTTCGCTGCCGTGTCCTTCTCACGGTAATACATTTGCAGGTCCCAGTTTATAAAATAGCTCTGGCCCAAACGAATCACTTCCACACTGAATGAAATAAACAGAAAGTTCTTACTCCCAGTTACATCTCATATTTCAAAATAATGACATTTCGTCAGAACCAGAGGGCTCAGGCTATATTTTCAGGGGCTCAGATTGCTTACATAGCCTAGGAGCTTAAGACAAAACAATGACATTTTACCTGCATATTACAGAGCACCATCACCCCTAGACAGGCCATTCAAACTAACATCAGACCACACAGCTCAGCTTCAACCACCAGGGAGCAGCCTCTATGGCCTGATCAAGCTGAAAGTATTGATGATGATGCTCCCATAACAAATGGGAATCCCACTTGGAGCAGCATTTTAAGTACAGTTTGGAGAAGAGGAAGTAGGAGGTTGAAGGACTTTAAATATGTTCCAGACAGGTTTGCCAAGAGTAAAATTATCCATACTTCATTGAACATTAAGGCCTCTCTTCTGAAGAATAAACATGGAGTATATGTTTTTTTCATTTTATTTTACAGGCAGTTTCCTTCATGCGCTGTAAGACTGTACAATTAGAGTAAGAAAAATACTGGCAAGATCAAGTCTTATATTTTCACAGATCATTGCTTGAAAATTTTTTTCCTTAGTCAAAGTTTAAAGTATATATGCTTAATACTGTAAGAAAAGCTTGATATCTTTAAATTCTGAGTCAAAGATCTTTGGGTGATGATTTTATATGAAAATGATACAGAACAGATCACTTTCTTCTAAAATCCCAGTGAAGAGGGTGAGTATATCCAACATCTTTTCAGTAAGACAGAGAGTCAGTGTGCTTTCCCGTCCAATGGGAAGCTGCATCTGTTACCACCAATGTAAAATTAACTGCCTTCACCACTAATTCTGAAGTTTAGTAATTCAACCCTACCACTGTTCAGCTACTGAAAGGCCAAGGTATTTACCTACCTCACATAGAGAGAAATGGGAACCATGGTGTTCAGAACAATGATATATCCCCAGAAGTTAAGGAAGCCGCGATACGGAGGACTGTAGTCTTGTGCGTCGTAGAGGTACCAAGAGGAATTTCCAATCTGTTGTTCCCAGTAAGTGTGCCCGATGGCAAGGCCAGCCGACAGCAGGATGAGGACGACAAAAATCTGCAGTGTACACAGAGAGGCCTGTCAGACACTTCAGAAATGTTTGCTAGACTCAATTCCGAAATCTCCATGTTCAAACTAGAATATTACATGTATTTTTAAGTAAAAAGAAAGGGAGCAAACCTTTCCTACAGAATAGTCTCTTCAAATTATCAGGGTTCTAATTTTAGTCTATTCCCCAAGCATCATTTTCACGTTTTCACATTTGCTTAAGCAGGCAGCGCGTAGGGCACGTGAACATGCTCAGAGCAGGGGCAGAACTGCAGTCATGCTGCGGTAGGTGCCTCCGCCTGCCCACAGTCCAGCTTCTCTTGCCTCTTCCACCACTATTCCAGGTGCTGAACAGACCTCGGGACCCGCACCCGGGTCCTCAAGTCTCTACCCAGCAGCTCAGTGCAGAGCAGAAGCACCTACAACACTGGCTTTGGAGCACACTTCTGCACTGTGTAGGCTGCCCAACATCTGCAGTTTAGGGTCACAGATTCCACCAACAGCGGGGCACCTTTTTAGATTCCTCCCCCTACTACATCCCAACTCAAAACAAAGTAGAAACATGCTTCTTGTAGCAAAAGAAAAAAAAAAATTCCTAAATTTGCATTCACTCTATTCACTTAAAAGTGAACTCAAACATCCAAATTTTAAAGAAAACTGCTTACGGTATAAACCATGTAATTCATAAGGGAGTCAATTTTTGTCCTTTTAAATTTTGTCTTTCCACTATTTTTCATTATTTTTGTATCAGCACCTAAAAATAAAGAAGAAAGAAAAGATATAATACATCAACAAGTATTAGTATTACTATTTTACAAAACTGGGACATAAAATACAGTCAAAGTTTGTAAGAGAAGGACACAATGTCCCTCCTTAGGGCACACTTTTAATGAGTAAATGTTACACATATTCATTTGTTCATTTCATAAATACCTGCAAATATGACAACTCCATGGCAGAAGTCTGTGTTCCTAATTTTACATCCACGTAATAAGATCTTATCAGCATCTAATGCATAACTCTTGTTTTTCCAGAATAACGTTCCTGTGAACTTATCCAGTCGGTTATTAGGTTCTTCACATTCAATCAGACCTAAATTTTGAGGATAATGCATTTAATATACAATAGTTAAATAAAAATGGATCAATTTGTACCCACCATACAAAACTTTACTTTGTGGATTTTTGTTATTGTTTCGTATGATTGTTCTAAACAAAACGTTTCTTTGAAATTTTGTGTATACAAATATTCAATCCTGTGTTGCTGACATTTTAAAAATGGCTTCTTGGGTGGCCTTTTGCTTTCCAGACTGAAATAGAAGAAATAATTCATTTCTGCTCCAAGATCAGTACACACTGCATTTACTGCCAAATAGGATGTTTTCCTTGTCCACTTTTTCTTTTAATATTCCTCAAGTTTTAACAATGGCCTGCCTGCAAGAGCGAGTCTCTCTCTGGATCTTACATTCTAGGATGAACACAGTGTTCAGCTCCTTTTGCCATTGAAGACTTACCAGCAATGATCCCACAGGGGAAGACAAACCTTATGAAATAAACTGCTACTTGTTCATGTATCTGTGAATATTTCAGCTAAAAAAAGTGACATTTTACTTTGACTCTTAGAACTTGCCCTATTCCCACTGTCAACTTTATGATTGTTCTCTTGATGCTATATATTTCCAACCCCAAACTGAGCTCATCCTAAAATTTTGGTTCATGCAGCACTTAGCATCATCAAAACCCCATTTCAGACATAAGTAAATAAATACATAAGTGTAAATAGCAACATAAATGCTGATTGCTACAAAGGAACAGAGTGGCACTCCCAGGCCCTAACAGTGGTGCCCCCAGCCCTGCACCCTGTCTGTAATCAAGACTGGTGGATGTGCAAGGAAGAGAAACACAGCAGCAGGCACCCCAAAATGCCTCCGCAGCCCCACAGCATGCTGCGGCCAACAGATTTCCTGCACCAGAGCTGATGCTTTGAGGACAGCCTCTCCTTCCATATGAAGTTGCTCATGAGATGTTCTTTGAAAGCACAAACTTTTTACATCCACAACATCCTTCGGCAAACTCTGAATTATAGCTCAATTATTTGTCATATGAAAAAGTGTCCCCATTTTGTTTATTTTGAATCTGGCAGTTGCTCATTTCCTTTTCTGTTTCTCATTTCTTTCCCTGGAAGAAACCAGGAACAGTCCCTAACTAGTTTATTTCCCCATGCCACTCTACCACATATATGGGTAAACAATGGGCACTAAAGAAATGCAGTATTATAATTTTGTTGTAAACCATTTTTTTTTCTGTTTTTTTTTTTCTTTGGAAGCATTTGCAATTTTAGGTTTGCTAAAAATTCAGCTTGAGATAAAACTTTATGTCATATCTCAGTAACAGAAGGAATTCCTGCCCTTCAAGTTTCCACAACACACACAGAAAGTACCTAGATCATAATGATAAATGAAAAGAAGGTATTTTCCAGATCCAATCCCAACAGCAAACATATGTTTTTCCAAAGAAAACAGGCAGGTAACTGCTAATAAAGGGTCCTGTCCTCCCTACTCAGTGTGTCATATCTCATTCACGCCAAAGGCCTTACCTTCAGACAGACCCTATTTTGCTCAGCAGCACAGTTTCCTTGTGCAATTTGCCAATGCTGCCTTGTGACAAAAGCTAGGGAGCCGCTAACTCCAGTGTCACAAGAACCGTTAGCAATGTTTCAGTCTGCACCCATGTTTTATTTACTTGTGCTGTAAACTGTTTGAGCAACATTTGAATAGCTGTAATAATAAAAATGTAACTGTACAAACCATTAAAGTCCGCCATCGCACTTTCTTCTTGAAGATACCTGTCTGTTACCTCAAGTGCCATTTTAAATTTTAAGTTAGTCTCACTAAAAAGAAAGGATAAAAAGGTCATTTTACTAAAAACTTTGATACAGGAAAGAAGTTTGAACAAAATTAAACTAAGCAGATCAATACGCCATAGACACCAACCTCCCACTTGGAAGCAATGAGCAGAGCCAAGCATTTGCATGGATGTGAAACGCTCATGAACAACGTGACTAGTTCTTGTACTGTTTGGTCGCTTCTCCTCACAAATGAAACCTGACATTGTAGCACCCCTCTACCTCTAGTCACTTAGAAAAGTGAACTTTCTCAGAAACATTGTTTCTTTAAAGCAATAATTAAGTTTGATTAATAGTTATTTGAAAACAAGGTTTAATAACTGACATTGCTAAAATCTCCAATTGAGAACAAACATTTTGCAACACTAACAGATCCTTCTTTTTCATGATAAGTTATTGTTTTTAAGATCACTAAAAGCTGAGTGAGGAAGTCAGTGCTTATTCAGAAGAATCAACATTTCACATCATTAGGTGCAATCAATATCATTACAGACTTTTCTAAAAAAAATCAGCACTAGCTTTTCTGGCAACATGAACTAAAGCAACATAATACAAAGTAATGTGACAGAGACAGTAAGATTTACCCTTTTAAAGCAGTTTCTGTGAAAAACTTCCACAGCAAACGTGGGTTTTTTTTGTTGTTTGTTTGTTTAATTTTCTCACTCTAACTGACAGGGAATAAAATGAGATTAGAATAATAGAAAAGTCCAGGTTGAAAGAGACCGCTGGCAATCAACAGTCCAACCTCCTGTCAGAAGCAGGACCTTAGATGAGGTTATCCAGGCCTCCGTCAAGCAGCGTCTTGATTGTTTCCAGTAAGGGATATGTTCCCACTTCTCTGGGCAACATATTCCAATGGTAAAAATTCTTCACCATGAGAAGAACCATTCCTAAATCCAAACAAAATTTCCTCTGAAATAACTTGCATCCATTGCTTCTTGTCCTGTTGTCCTGCCAATGTGCATCCTTGTGAACAAGATGTCTTTGCTGTAACTATGAGATATCAGAAAACTGTGATTAAATTACCCTTCTCTTCTCCAGGCTGAATAAATCCAGCTCCCGCACCCTTTCTTAGTGTATAAGGTGCTCCAATGCTTCAGCCATCTTGGTGGCACTCCAGTGGACCCTCACCAGATGTTAATGTTCCTTGAATTGTGGGGATCAAAAACTGGACACAGTTTTCCAGGTGTGGCTTAACAAGTGCCAGGTAGTATGGAACAATCTCATCTCTTGATCTGCTTGCTATATGGGGCCTGATGAAGCCCAGGACACAGTTCCCCACTGCTGCAAAGGTGCACTGCTGCCTTGTGTTCAGCTTGCTGTCCCCTAGAACCTCCAGGTCCCATTTCATGGAGCTGCACCCCAGCCTATCAGATCCCAGTTTATACTGCTGGCTGGGATTGCTCCATCCCAGGTGCAGAACTTCATATTCATCTTTTTTAAAACTCATGCAATTCTTATTGGCCCATTCCAGTCCATTCAAGTCTGTCTGTATGAAGATGTTTCTTTCCTGCCTCTCATCCCAGTCTGGTGCCATCCACAAACTTCATAAGGGTGCACTCAATCCCATCATCCAGATTGCTTATAAAGTTACTGAGCAGTATTTGGCCCAGTATAAACTCCCAAGGAGCTCCACTTACAGCCAGATGCCAGTTTGACTTTAAGCCATTAACCACTCTATTTTGTGCTCAACAGTTCAGCTGGTTTCCCCACTCCTGTCCCCTAATCTTATGGTCTGCCTGTCCAGTCCTCATGTTAGCAACTTGTCAACAAGGATGTTGTGGGATACCATAGCAAATGCTTTCATAAAATCAAGGTAGATGACATCTTCTGCTATGGAATGGACCCCATATCCAATGAGCAAGGTATGTCAACACAGAAAGCAATAATCAGGTTGGTCAAGCACAATGTTAATCCTTGCTGGCTTTCCCTAGTCAACTTCTTGTCCTTCATGTACCTGGACATAGCTTCCATGAGGGCCTGTTCCACAGTTTTTCCAGGGAATGAGGTGAGGCAGGCTGGTCTGCAGTTTTCTTGATGTCCTTTTGGCCCTTTTTAGTAGAAAGGTGTGATGCTTGCTGCGTTCCCTGCCTCTGGGACTTCCCTTGATCTCTGCGATCTTTTAAAGATGATTGACAGTGGCTTGGCAACGATGTCAGCCAATTCTTATCACCCTCAGATGTATCCCATGGAGTCTGTCAGGGACAATTTGTACAGATGGTCCCTAATTGGACCATCCTCTACTACCAGCTGCTTGACATTTCGTTCATCATTGCTTCTTGACATAGGGACTTAGGGGCTGACCTTACCCATGAAGACTAAGACAAAGGAATTAATTGCACCCTTACCCTGAAAATAACTGTATTAATTTAGATTAGCTTACTTCTGAAATAAACACTTATTGCTCTTTTACCAGTAAGCCAAAAATAAATCTAAGAAATCCTTAAGTAGAACCTTACCCATCTAGTTCAGCTGTCTCTACATAGCAGAGACTGTTTGGTTCTGAGCTGGATAGCAGCAAAATATCAGCCTAATGAAACAAATAAATAAGCAGCAAATAAATCCAAGTCAAGATTTGTACGGAATTCTGTAGAAACATAAAACAAACATATCTAAAGCACTTACAGGAACGAAAGTATTTTTCTTCAGACGAATGATATCACCAACTTTAATATCTTTCCATTTTGTGTTTTTGAACCTAATATCAAGATAGTTTAATGATTATTACTATTTCATCTAGAACAGTATACAATCTATAAATCTTGAAATATTAAACTTTCCTTAGTACAAAAACATTACATCTTGGTAAGATGTGAGGGTTATTTTTTGTTTGTTTTTGGAAACTGCAATTTAGTTGGGAATCTAAAACTTAGAAGACAACCTACCTCTGCTCTTTCCTGTTCACCCGTATATGAATTCCTATCCAACTCTCCAAGGAAATTGGCCTTAGCACAGATTTACTGCCACAGAACTAAGTTTAAATGACTCCTTTGGGCATTTCTCTTCTGTTTCTGATTAGGTTTTCACACAAACGTATGGAACAGTAGAGAACAAAAAGCTGAGCTTTCCCTGTCATCTCTGGTTTATGATCTGTGATGAAGCTTCATAACAAAGCAACAAACATTACTTACTAAGTTAAGAAGGGAACAGTACAAACCTTCCATCCCTGATGACTTCGCATGTTCTATTATTAACCTCGTTGTCCATCCTGTGACGAGCCTGAAAACCAGGAGTAGAGAATGTACTCCCTACTACAGATCACAGCTAAAGAACAACACCGTTTTTTTTTGCTTTTAATATTAACAGAACATGTTTCTTACTACGTCATCCACTAGGTCTTTGACTGCAGTTATTCCCAGCACCAGGAGTAAGGGCACCAGTGTTGTATACCATGACAGGGTAGTTATCTGGGGAATCGCCTGTCAGAGACAAAAAGAATCAGCTCAAGACAGGATTATCATCAAACTCAATTCAGAGACATTAAGTAGTGGTCTGGTTATAACATAAGAAGGAAAACCAACACATCAGAGAGAGAATTTTACGTCAGGTTGTGAAGTTGAAAAAAACTCTGGGGGAAGAGTTTGACTGTGCTACCCTACCTCAGCACTGTTTTTTCTTTAACAATTGTAATTGCTCGTGTTTTCTGTTGGTGCTTCTCGTTCATGAATGGGACTTGAAGGCCATCATGTTTTACAGAGTAGTAGCCAAAACAAACATCTTGTCCTCACAAAATTCATGAACGCTGCAACTAGCTCATCTTAGCTAATACAAAGCTAGGGCAGGTTGATCCAGATTTCTGTTAAGATGTGCTTAGTTTCTGTAATAGTTCAGATACAGTCCCTTATGCAGTACCCTGCAGTTTCCTAAAAGGATAGCAATGAATTGTGTCATAAGTAGTATTCAGCTCAGTAGATAAGCACCTCAAACTCACTTCACAGTTAGTGTTCTCTCTGTATAAACTATGCCTTACCTGCAAAATAAGAAGAACCAAGAAATAGAAGTTGGCTGCTCTTTTGAACTGTTCAAACAGATTCAGTGGTAAAAAAGTGATGGGGTTGTACTTGTATGTCTTAATTGCATTTCCCTGTTGAAGAAACCAAGTGTCATTCACAACACCAGATTCTTCTTACTTTACAAAAGCACAGTTCATATTTTTAAGTAAAGCATTTTAGTAGTGAAATTTTTCCTACAAACTTTGTTAGAGCTGTACCTCTCTTCAACAGTTTCACATGGGTCGCTGTCTTAATGAAACAGGACAAGGCAGATATCTGGAAGGCAGATATCGCAGCAGACACAAGGAAACCACACAGGCCAATGCATCACAGATAAAGCCGGACAGTCCACACATAACCCCGGAGTCCAGTCCTCTGACACACACAACCAGTACCACGTACTAGCACCATAGCTTTAATACTTTGCAAAGTTAAAAAATTAGGATCAGAAAAAAAATACTCAGCCTTTTGTCTTGATAAATGAGATTTAAAAAAAAAAAAAGACTCTTTGATCATAATTAGGTGGATTTGGAATGACACTGTTTAAATGACTAGACATTCCCAAATGTCTATTTTTAAGACTATCCCAGTCTAGCTCTAACAGGATATTGCTTAATGCTACAGGAAGACTTCTTATATGAAAGATGACAACTTTCTGGATGTTTGCAACAGCTGTAGTTGAGCAGACAAAACTCAGAATTTGGACTGAGGACACCTGGCTTCTAATTCTATATCTCATCTTAAGCAAGTCTCTTAATACCTTGATTTTCCATTCACAAACCCAAAATCAATTACATTTCCCCACCTTTGCTGGAAATCCTAAGGAAGTGTTAATTGGGGCTTTTACACAAGTCGCCAATGGTTGGAAAGATCTTAGTGAGATTAAGAAAGCATTCACCCTGAAAAGTACTATAATCACATAATTGAGATGAAGAAAACTTACTGCATATTTGCTTTTTTTGAAGCAGAGGAGTATTGTTCTCTTAAACTGGGGCTGTTCATGGAAGTGTCGATCATTTGCTTTAACTTGCCAGCTGCAGTCTGGAAGAGACAAGGTAAAAATGGGTCAATATCTAATTGATATAAACATGAGGAAGCCAATCTGCCAGTTTCAGGTTCTTTCAAATGACATCTTTTTAAGGCACTTTCAGTTGAAACAAGATTGGAACCTGCTTTTCTTACTACACCGTCTAAACAAAGGGCTTTCAAGAAATGTCCAGATTGTTTGTCTTTACTGACAATTTAAATATAATCTCAGGTAGCAAAAAGTCAAATAACAAGTTGGAAGTTCTGTGAGAAATTAAAAGCTTAGAGGAACGTTTAGTCAGGCTAAATTCCCTTCTTTCCTCTCTTTCAGTTTGCTTTAGCTAATGCCTGCAAAGCACTAAGGACCCAAAACAGGGTTTCTCAGTCTTTTTATCCACCTTTTGAAAAAATGAATTCATATAAGCATATCGTGCAATGGTTTTCATTTACAATCATAAGTAAAAATCTGATGTGCTCATTTTATTTCTTCAACCATCAATTTTGATTGCTTGCTTGAAACCTCAGGAATATGAATTATAATATGCAGCAAATTTAACAAAACTAAAGTGATGTTAGCAACAGCCTTCTGAAGTTTTGGACCACAAGCTGACAAAATCATTTACAAAGCAACCAAGCAACCTTGCCTCCTTCTGTCACCTTCACTATTTGGCATTTAAAGTCTGACTTGACATACAGCCTCCCTGGGGAAAAAGTTTCTAAAGGACTTCCTAACAAACCATCCATCTCCACATTAAGGTCCCTTACCATTTAGAAATATATGCAAACCAACCCACTAAACAGAAAAAATTGGCTTATGCTGGTTCAAACTTCCAGGTGATGGGGAAGACAAGTAACTGAAGTTGTGTTCAAGCAGTTCTCAGACCACTGGCTATGTACATCTAGGACCTACCTTAATTAACATGAGGTCACCAGGTAGATCATGAGTTTTATGCAACAGGCAGTGGCACAGAATTCTGTTTGTAGTCTGGAATTAAGTTGATTTTCATACTGATATTTGTTAAAATGAATCGCTACCAATCACTCCTCCACAGATTTGGATAAGCCATTCCGAATCCTATCTCACAAATAACCTACAAAAAGCAAATTGATCCACACATGGCTCAGCCTCTGTATTCAGGATCATTTGCTACCCAAAGCAAGTTTCTATCATGACAGTACCTTTCTTCAACGTCTCTCGGCTCTCTGCGGTGTCCCTGTTGATTCGGTTTTGTTCTGGTTCGAGGGCAGGCTGCCGGCTGTCCAGCTCGTCTTCTGTGTCATCGTCGCTGTACGGCACCACCTCGTCGTTAGGCTGGGAATCCTCATCGAAGGTGGTCTCCGAATCCCTTTCTGAGCTCATGCCGCTAGCACCCTGCAAACATTTTGTAAAGGTTAAGGAGCAGAGCTAATGTAGCAAGTATTGGAAACCATGTCTCCGTAATTTTACTCTGTCAATACTGGCCAGCAAAAACCACATTTGAAAACAGTTTCCCTGGAGCAGCTTAGAGCACAGACTTGGTTTGCAAGCACAGAACGAAGTCACGCGGCAGTTATTTTCACAGCAAGTCCCTCATTACCGTTGTGCTATCTGTAATTATACGCACTCACACAACAGGTCAAGGAACACCCTACAGTCATGACGCAGGACATCGTTAGTGGGACATAGAGACGAGCAAGCCCACAAACACCCGACTCCCAGTGGCCTCACCACTGACCTCAGTGGCAGCGTCAGGACAAGAGGAGCTGCAGGAGCTGGACCCCAGCCTCCTTCAGCGTTTTTAGATCGCCGAGACCATGTCTGCAGCTTTGGCTCTTTGCTGCAGCGGACAGCATCCAGTTAACTGGTTGTAAACTAAATCCGGCAACCATCTACTCGCGTATAACTCCACCCCCTCCAACCTTACACAAACAACCGTCTGCATAATTCCTAGGTGATCTCCATCTACATTTGGCCAGCTAATCACTTTGCTGGGTGTCCTGGCATTTTAATTACTGATCTGTTACAACAGTTTAGATCGTTCTGATGAGTGTGTCTTGCTCATTTCTAGCCATGCAATTCCCAGATTCTTTGTTCTGAAGCTTCAGTGACTTGCATTCATTTCTGAAGATCACCATTTCTGAATAGATTCTGATCTGTCTGTGGTAGCACAGTAAAAGCTGTAGGAAATTAAAACCCCCGAGGAGAGGCAGGGGCTTCCTCGCGCCGGTCGTTTCCGGCAGGGCCCCATGTGCACCAGGAAGCCCCTCCAGCCCCAGCCAGCCTCTCCTGGGCCCCCACCACAGCACCCGGCACCAGCAGCCCCGTTATGGCTCGGCCCGGGGCTGAGCTGCGTGGGAGGAGAGCTGGGCTCCAGCTCAGCCGTGCCCATGCCCCTCCAGCTCTGCCTCCACGCTGGGGACCTCTCCGGCCATCGCAGGGCCTGCCCCACTGCTGGGACACCGCCGTCCTGCAGGCCGCAGCCCCGCTCCACGGGCTGCGAGCAGAGGCAGCGGGCAGCCCAGGCCGCGCAAGGCGCCGTGTTCCAGCCAGGTACTGGGCGCCTGCCTGCTGACCCGTGCTGTAAAAAGAGCCCGGTCTTGTGAAGCAAGGCCAGTGCTACCCTATCCCCACATGCTGTTGTCAACAAAACCAGCACAGAGCAATCACTGGGGCTGACACCAAACCCTGCCGGTACCCACCTTAGTTTCCATTTTTGCAAGGCTGAATTGCCTCCCCTCCTTAATATCTCTTATGAGAGAGATAAATATTAAATGAGCACTTAATATGCTGCTCAAATGACATGACCATGGGCTGCAAGCCCAACACATGCCACGCTCAGTACCGTGGTGCTCTCCCGGCACACAAGCTAATGTTTCAGGACTGCCAGCTTACAAAATAAAACAAAACCAGCAGGTATCAGATGAATGCATGGTTTGATTTAATATGAATTAATACAGCTTCTTCCAAGACTGCTTAAGCTGTTAGAGACTGCTCCCCAACGCAATTAGCTGGGGCTAAAACAGCTAGTTACTAATACACAAGTCATGGAACCTGAAATTTTTGTGGAAGTATTATTTTATTTTCCTAAATAGTCTTGGAGTTAGGCAACTCATCTGAGATGCAAGGGATTCAAGCTCAAATTTGGGCAATTCCCATCCAGACAGTGATATTCTGGTTTATTTCTCCTCTTTTTACCCCTTTTTCTTCCTCAGCTATCACCCCATCCCTATAAAGATTCTTACTTCACCCGACATAGAAAGGAAGCAAAGTATTAACCATAAATCTGAACTAAAAATTTACCCCCCGAGCAACCTACCCGTCAGCACTTAAAACACAGGGCAGCACAGCTTGGACACGCGTCGTTTCAGAAAGTGGTCGGTGATGCGCTCCGTGCGAGCTATCGCCGCGGTGCCCAGCGAGAAGCTCACCACAGACCCTGGCAGCACCATGCCCTGGCATGCATGGAGGCTGCACAGCATTGGGGGGGTCGCTCGGGGCGCAGCAGCCACGGAAAAGTCACAGCAAGGGTTGGGAACAAGTATACTGCGACCAGTTCATACTGGCCTAAAAAGATGTGGAAATGTCAGGTATTGAAAGGGGATTTTAAACATGTTTAAAAACAGCTGGAGCAACTGACAAACAACCAGATCAAACACACAGGGGCGGCAGGACTGCATGTAGGAGGACATAAAGAGAAAGATGCGGAGGAAATTGAGGAAGTAAACAGACTGGCAATTACTATTGCTGGACTGCCATGAAGAACAGGTAATAGCTGGGCACTGCTCTTTTATTGTGTGTAATATCTAGCCTCTTCAAAAAGCACCTTCATTTAGAAGCATAATACCTGGGGGGTTTTGTTTGGTTTGTTCTGTTTTGTTTTTTTAAGGATCTGAGATTAATCTCTTTTACCAATGGCATAGAGAGTTTTCCCTATGTCGAGAGGGAAGCCACTTCAAAATGTGATCCCAGAAGTTCTGCAAATGCTGCATTACCCTACTGTACACCTGGCAACTTTAGAGAAGCATTTCCATCGACTGTCACAGTTTCCAAAGCCTAGCTCTGAATAATGAACTATATATTATTCTTTGGGGCTCATACGACCCATCATTCCCTGGGTCTCTAGTGTGGTTAACCTACATTTCTCAAACCAGACTTAGTCATGACGCAGTTGAAGACCCATGACAAAAGCCAAATACTATCACCAGACTAAACGCACCGCCAGATGAAGTCTGTTAACAGCTTCTAAACAGGACTTCTCTACCCGGGCAGATGTGGTCAGTCCAAAGCACCCAGCTATGCAGAGCTTCACCCTGCAGCAGGCTCGCCTGCCTCCAGCCCCAGGGAAGGGCAGGCCCTGCCCGAGCTCCATCCCTCGCCACCGCTCGGCGTGCTGGGCTGAGGCCAGAGCAGGCCGGGGAGGACAGACACAAGCTTTTGCACGGTGTCAACGCAGTGTCAGTTTCGAAGGCAAACCATCTGCAAACAGGACTCAAGAACATGGAGCGGCCTTTTCAGAAAAGAAAAAAATAGCCAACATAACTAAGTATTTCCTGAAACTAAATTTCTGAATTTATCACTGACCTCTACTTGCCTGTACCTCTAAACAGTTCCAGTAAATCATTACAGACTCCTGCAAATAGTCCTGGCAATAGTTACCATGGAAGCACTTGGAGAATATTGAAATAAAACAAGGGTGTTGGCAAGTAGGTGTGAAGCAGCAGAATGTCATGTGCTGTACAGCTATACAGTACTACACCGCACAGAGGTATTCCCATGATGGCAACCACCTGCTGCCATCATCCAGCATTACTCTTGGAAAACCGTACTTAGCCAGAGGGATGTTAACTGCTGAAGAGCTCTGCTCCTAATCAATAGGCTAAGCTTTTAATAGAGTGGAGTACACAGAGCATGAGTGACAGCATGTCAGGCACCTCTCTGCTCATTTCACTGACAGAATCAGAACAGAACAGTTGTACTGAGGTGTTTTCCGGCAGTGCGCTATCTCTACCATTTCACTTGTTGGAAGTAAGGGGGAAGAAAAGTAAATAATACTGTTAATTATTATAAGTGGAAAGAATGGGCTGTTTAGAAAGGTATGAAGTTACACGTCCCTTATTTCTTCCTCTCTGCAATGCTGCAAGCCCCCTGACCTCCCGGCTAGCATCCCGCCCAAGGCAGGAGAGAGGGGCGCGTCCCTGGCGAGGTCCATCACACAACACGCATTAACCACGCCAGCGAGCGCTGGGCCCCTTTCCTCGCTCAGCCCTCTGAGTGGCTCCGGCCACCCTCGCGCCCCTCCCAGAGGCCGCTTGCCCTGGCACCGTGCCCTCTGGTCCAGGGCAGAGCCGGCACAGCCCGTGACCAGCCTCCGGCCTCCATTGCCTCCACACTGCCAATCATCACCACCATAATCATCGTCGTCACCATCCCCGCGGCTCCAGCAGCGAGGAGGACGGGAAGGCTCTGTGAGCCGGCCAGCAGCAGCAGCACCACGAGCACCCCACGACGTTACAGCACCTCGTGGTGGTGCCACCAAGGAGAGAGCGATGCGCGGGCCTTGCAGCCGTGCCCCGGTCCTGCTGCCGTGCCGCGGGCAGCGGCTCGGCGCACTCAGAAAACCGAAGTGCGTACGAAGAAGCAACTTCTTTCAAAGAGGCACCGCAGCCAATCTGCAGCACAACAGAAAAGAGAGCCAGTGGCATCATGGGGTTATGCTCAGAAATGCATTTATCAATGTGGCATTTCTACAGGTGGTTTTTACACGAATGCTACTTCTGTTGCATGCTCAGGCAACATTTGTTTTACAGTATTGTTCCCTGTGTTACGAAACAGAGGCACGTGGACCAAGAAAAGCCCCCGCCGCTGCAGCCAGGAGGGAGCAGTCACCAGCACTGAAGCGGGGACGTGGACAGATGCAGTTCAGCAGTTCTCGTTTCCGCGACCTGGGGAAAAGCAACACACCGACTGAGGAGGCAGGCCATGCCCGCGCGGAGCAATGAGCTGGTGCAATTACCCGTACATAACAGACGTACCGCCTGAACTATTAAAGTGGTTTCACTTGATCCGATGCCAGCTTTCCGACGACAAGCAGCAGAGTGTTTCTGCGAGTCAGCCAGGCTCCCTCGTGCGCGGCCAGGGAAATCCCTGACACCCCGGCCCTCCGGCCGCAGAGCTGCTGAGGCAGGGCTCACGCTGCCGCCGCGGCAGGAGCTGCCCAGCCCGCCAGCGTGGGCAGCAGCAGTATCTGCTCCGACACCAACAGTGGCCAGCGAAGCATCTCGCCCCGCCGTGCCACAACGCGGGGCTTGGTGCCGTCGGGAGCCACGTTCCGCTGCGGGGCCGGCATGCCGCCACCAACCCCGGAAGCACCGCGCTCTGTCCTCTGTAGGCACCCACCAGCCACTGCTGGAGGCGAGACTTCAGGCCAGCAGCCGGCCTCACCTCCAGCCTGGCAAGTCCTCCAGGCTTTTCTCTCCAAGGGGGGACACGGACAATCCTGCCCTTGGCCAATGATGCCATGGCTCTGCAAGCAGGGCACGGTCGGACCCATTGCCCAAGTGCCTGCTCTGGGTTTTACAGACACTTAGGTTTTCTTCTCACTGAGCATCTGCTCGGACAGAAGAAATTCCTGAGTCGGGGATTATGTTTTCAGTCCCAAACGGTTTGAATGTTAGATGACATCCTTTTAGAGCAGCACGTAACACTCAATCTCAATTCCTCCTTGAGATAGGTATATAAAATACACGTGGCTACAAGAAGCCCTGCAGCAGTCAAGGACTCTGCCATGCTAACACCTTATGTGTGGAATGGCAGGGGGGAATAGTTGAAGATCCTTACGTGAAAAGTCCTTAAAACAAAAAATACCACCAGATCTTTGAATTGCTCTCACCCTAAGGCAAAATAAGTTCACAGCCCTGCCATATAAAGAGATTCAGCCTTTAGTCTATTAATCTTTACTCAATTGATTAATTAACTAGTTAATCATGTAGAGGGTTAGATGAGATGTCAAAAAAACAATCATGACAAAAAAAACACTGCATTTGTTTTCTCTTATAGATGCACAGCTAAATGGAAATACCGAAAACATAAGCAGAGGCAGCCCGTGATGCTAACTGGGAATGCCAGTGTGATGATTCATCCAAGGGAAGTTCAAATGAATTGTCTTCCTTTTACATCTTCAAAGAACTGAACTGCCAGCTGGAAAACCCCGCTAACAGATCTCCTAACCGTCACCCCAGGAGCACAGCGCTGTCTGCTGACCCACTCCGTGCTAAGGCAGCACCGCTACCATTTCTGCAGACGGGCACAAAGTCGCACATGTCAGGGATTCCAGGTGGGACCCACCAGCCCCTGATAACAGGAGGCGCAAGGGGACCGCTCCCGCACCCAGGGGCCGCATCGCTAGCAGCCCGGGTGCCTGGCAGCGTCCCCGGCACACCGCACACACACGGTGCAGGAGCAGCCCCAGCCAGACCTGCGCCCACGACAGCCGGACAAACAGGGAGGGGTCGAGTTTCTTGACACCCAGTCTCCACAACAAGGGTTAGAGGAGACGGCTAACACTTTCTCAGAGGGGTTCCGTAAGTGTCAGGGAGGAAACAAAATAGTAATTGTTTTATTTCTAAAGTGAAGTTCCTACAGTTGCCACCAAATGTTCCACCGGCTGGTGCAAACACCAAACGAGGCATCGCTGCCGGGGAGCACTACAGGATCTCTAAAAGCACTGTTACGTCGGGACACTGCAAGGCCATCTCCTGCCCTGATAATCATCAGATTGGTGACATGGGTTTGGTTAATGCTTCTACAGCTCTTGCCCGCTATTTAATCCTCACAAAGCAGCAGTCAGAACTGAAGGCCTTTAATGGCGGGATATTGCATTTCTATTCTCACATCAGGGATCCCAGCCAAATGCTTTAATAGAGTATCATCCTTCATTAAAAATATATTAATCAACTAATCTACCTGTAAGAAGAGCTTCTGCAAGGTAACAGGCAAATAATAAAACTAGATTTGCTTCCAAAATACAAGACGGGTCCCATATTACTCAAAACAGATATGAAATTTTAGCGGTAACAAGTGTTTGGGCAGGCAGGCAGAAGTATCTTCTGAACAAACCAAACCTTCTGCCTAATTTTTATGACTTTCTAAGAAAAAAAAAAAGTATTTATTGAAAAAAGCATGAAGCAGCAGTAATGGGCCAAGGAAATAACCATCACTCCAAGCCCTACTAAGCTTCAGTTAGATTGCCATGTGACTGACACGCTTTAAGCTTATCCATTTATATAACTACTTCATACGTAACAGCTAGACTTACTTCACTGAATGACTACTCCAAAGTAATTGAACACCCCCACAATTACATATATACGAGGAATGATTTCTATTAGTCATTTGTTCTGAAACACACCAGCTTTTTTATGCACCCTTACAGTATACCTTGACTGTGGTAAAGCCCAAGCTCTCAAAATACCTTGGAGAAAGGCAAACTCAGTAGTTTAGATAACTATTTTAATTCAGCTGCAACTGGAGGCATGGTCTTGTTCATCTTGTCTCCATCAAGTACCATCAATGTAGCATGTCAGAAGTTGGTGAACTGTCACAGGATATATTGGAAAACACTCTTAGTGATGGGCACAGCTTACTGTCCTGTTCCCCAATGTGTAAACGCCTTAAATGGTGTTCAATTTTCAGAATGTTTGTTTGGGAAAAAAAAAAAAACTAAAGTAGCCAGCTTCCACAGAAGACACTGTGTGATGCTCCTCTGATCCTCCTCCAGCATGGGTTAGTCTTCCTTGCTGCAGAATTTCCCACTGGTCTCAGGGACCCGAGACTGCTGAACACAAATCTTACCAACGAAGACCAAGGCAACAAAAAGCATCAAGTGCCTCAGCCTCTTCCATGTCCTTTGTCACCTGGGCCCCTGCCCTGTTCAGCAGACCCACATTGTCCCTAGTCTTACTTTTGCTGCCCATACACCTGTAGAAGCCTTTCTTGTTGCCCTTCTTATCCCTCCTCAGATTCAACCCCAGGTGGGCCTTGGCTTTCCTAACCCCATACCCAAATGCTCAAACCGCATCTCTATTATTCCTCTCAGGTCATCCATCCCTGCTTTCACCTCTCGTATGCTTCCTTTTTTATGTTTGAATTTTGCCAGGAACTCCTTTTTCATCTGTGCACATCCCCTGCCACCCTTGCTTGACTTCCTGCTCACCAAGATAGACCATTCCTGCACCTGGAGGAGGGGATCCTGAAAATCAACCAGCTCTCTTCTCTCCAAGACCGTGTCCTAAGGAACTCTTCCAAGCAGATCCCTGAATAGGCAAAGTCTGCTCTCCTGAAGTCCAGGGCTGTGGACTTGCCTTGTCCCCTCCTATCAGGATCCTGAACTCCACCATCTCATGCTCACTGCACACGAGGCTGTTCCGACCTTCACACCCCAACCAGTTCTTCCTTGTTTGTAAGCAGGGTTACCAGCAGATGCCTTCCTCTCCTTGGTTTCATATATCTTAACTACATTTATCTTAACTGCATACATTATGACACATGCAAGATAGACGTGAATGAGACAAGCTCGTGGAAAGCTGAAAGCTCAAAACCCAGAAATGTTATCTAAGATTCAGTTTACCTGGAGTTTCTCAAATGCACTTGGAATCCTGAAGCTGAAGCCTCAACTCCTCAAGGTCAATCAAGTAAACTTTGCATTAGGGAAAAAAACATAGTTTATAATTCAGAATACATCCTATATGGTGTATGCCCTTTGATGTCAGCCCAGGTGCTCCCAGCAACTACCACCAACAGCAGGGCTTGGTGCTTGGTGCAACGGACAAGCAGACTGCCCAGACATCACGGCCAATTAGGTCCTCAGCACCTGACTTAACAGGCACACCCCAGTTCTCGGTGCTGTTTCAGGAAAACAAACCTGCTGAATGTTTATACTGTGCAAATAGGCCAACTTACAGCCAAACTGCTCAAATGGAAACACATCAAAGCAGAGGAAATCAGCAGAGGTTTGCTTGTATGTCAGAGCTCCCACACACCTTCCTCCATTGCACTGTGACCTTGGAGAAAGTTCCCACCTTGAAACCTGCGGGAGTTGAGCAATGCCAACACATGCTTAACATGAGGTGACTCAGACTTCCCATCAAAAAAGGTTAAAATTCAAGTGATTAAACATGGCTAAGGTTAAAACACCTGTGGCAGTGCATGTACATCACAAACCCCAGGTCACCAGAACACGTCACGCCCGAATCTGAGATGACTTCCACCACACAGCAGAACCAAAAAGATTCAGATAGCCCTTTCAGAGACTCGGGCTATCACTGCAACATGAGAAAATCTTGGGAAACCTGTTTTGTAAGCAACGCATCTCATTTGAGTCAGCTTCATTATATCATCTACTTCTGTCATTCATCCAGCCCCAGATTTAATACACGTTTGCATAAATACACACACATACACCGTTTTTATATATAAATTTAGTATATTTTGATTCACAATACTACTTCATCTCACAGAAAATATTTCATTAAAAATGTCATTTCAGGTAATTTGTGGCCACAAATCATGCAGAAGATACTTAGAACATAGTCCAACTAGCAGAAGTTCATTTCATTTTTCCACAAACATTAGTGTCAGCCAAGTTAACATCTTGTTGTATCCACTGATTAGAAATAACGCCTCTTACACCATCAGTACACTAACAGACAGTGAGCAATAACATCAGCACTAATATCCACCAGATGAAAAAGACCGAAAGACCAAAATCTAGTGAATAATTGATTTCTCCTCATCTGCCTTTCCCCCCAGTCTTGAAATTTTAGCTTCAGGATAAAAATCTGAGAACACCAGCCACAGCGCAGACAACTGATTGACACCTGCATGTACACAACAATATGCTAAGGCACTGTGAGTCCCCAGTGCCTCGCTCAGAGACCTCACTCAAAACTTTAACATTACATTTATCAACTCACCCATGTTTGAAATGGGAAAAGACACGTGCCCTAACTGCACAGAACAAGGATGTTGGAGAAGAAGATATAAGCAAACTTTTATTGTCATTTCCCACTGGATAAATAAACTGCTTCAGCAAAATGCAGGCACTGGAATGAGAGCACCCTGCCACAGAGCGGTGCTTGGGCACAGTACACGGAGGCAGCTGCCCGGCCTCTTCCCGCTTACCCTGCAACAGGAAAAGCGCGCACGAGCCTCCAAAGAGGTACCGAGGGCAACCAGCCATTAAAAGAGGTGTTTCCAAAAGTGTGTTTTGGTCATACATTTTCAACTGCGAGGATCAAGGCTTTACTGAACTGGACCACTTCCAGCTCCTAGAGGATTTTTCTTGGCATTACATACAGCCAGCCTTGTAATATCCACAGGTCTTTCTTCCACAAAGAATGAGCTCTGGTCCCTCCTTGGGTGCCCTGAGGACACAAATAACTTGCACCATCAGGAGGCAAACACAAGCGTAATACTGTAACATGGTGGTACCACCAGACCTGTGAAATCTTGTTCGCTACAAAAGCTATTGTTTTCAAACTTGGTTGAAGGGAAGTGACCATTTCTACAAGGAACATCCAGAAGCCCTAGACAAACGCCAAGGCACCAAAACCCTGAAACCCTTTGGAGAGAGCTGACTGCAAAGAGGAAGTGCAGTTTTGTACTGTTGACAGATGTCCAAGACCAAGCTTGGCAGAAAGAAGGAAAAAAAAAACAAAGCAAGATCAGCAGAAGAAAATGAAAATATGGGGCCCACCAGCTTCCAGATGCCTTCACGCCTGATGCCCTAATGCTCCTCATCTCAGTTCTGCACAATTGCACCAGCTAAAGCAAAGTACCTCTTTACTTCATTAAAAAAAAAAAAAAATCCCCATTCAGGAAGAACTAGAATTAAAGTAGTGGTTATTGTGTACTCACTCATATAGCAATCTTAAAATTTTAATAGGTAGCTAAGTATGAAAATGAACATAAGTAAATTAACGCTATGAGCCAACAGGACTCTACACAGGGTGGAAATTTACTAGTCACTTACCAACAGTGTAACAGAAAATAATAATAACAAAGAGAGATCAGTAGCCTACAGTACAAGCTGTCTGAGGCTAAGCAAGGATGGTTGAAGATGGGCACTTGCAGAAACAAAATAATAATTTTACCCATTATCTGCACTGGGATTTTTCATTAACAGATATACAGACTTCCTTTCTCTTAAAGTCCAAGTCAAGACAAGTTATCTCTTCAGATAATGGTGAAGTTGGTAACCTTTGTTCAAGCTGTAGCTTTAAGTGTACTCTGAAGGGGTTTCAACCTGCATTTTACAGAGATAGTGACATTTCCTCTCAAGGTTCAGGGTATAAAACAACGTGGTTTTGATTTAAGAAAGGAAAAAAAAATTATTTTAGCGCATACATGAACTGTATTGCTTGGCATGGAAGACTTTGTGGAAGGTTAAATAGAATTATTTTCCCAGATATTCCCCTCCCCCATCAAAACCAAAGGTATTTTTATTAGCAAAAAATAAGGGTTACTTCCTGCTACAGGGCTGGAGATTACACATGATTACACCTTTTCTGTCAGCACCAAAAGCTGGCACTGCGGGTACTTTCTAAACCAGCCTTCATCCCAGGCAGCGTGTGGCCGCCCAAGCCCGCAGCGCAGAGGTGCTGGAAGCGGGTGGGCTGCCTGGGGAGCCCCCAGGGATGTGATGCTACGGGACGTGTCCCAGGACAGGCACCCACCTCACGGGGCTACGTGAAGCTATTTGCTTCCTCTGTTTTCTCTGCAGTGCTTACCTTTCCTCCATTTCTTTTCCCTACATCTCCCTGTGCACCACTGTACACCATTCTATAAACAAAGGCACCTGTGGACTTGCCCAAGCTGTCCAATCTGACAGTGTCAGATTAATACTATATTTCTAATTTTTATAAGAACACATGAGAAAAAAACACAGCACTAAGCACAGCACTACAAGTCGCAGAATAATTTTGTAAGCTACCAAAAAGCAAAGGTGCAGCAGCAGTGCTCTGTCAGGGAGCGCAGCATCCTCAAAACAGTGTCGGGAGCTCCTGAACCATCAGTCTCCAGGGGACATAACGGGAACCACATTCTTTACCCCGACAAGCACAGGAACACAGAGAGGTTAAGTGTGGCCCAAGGCCACATGGCAAGTCACAGGCAGAGCCAGGGTTAGGTTTCTGAAGTTCCTGTCTAACATCCTGCCTTCAATTACATCTACACAAAGCATCTCATTTAACAGAGACCAGATGAAGGAACTGACAAGGAAGAACATCAAAACCCCTCATAATTAAAACAAAATGAATCAAACCCCTCCCCATATCTAAATGCAGGTAGCACATTACAGTCAGGCCCAATATGATTACCAATGATATCAAAATAAAAGCCACAACAACAAAATAACACGGAAAATTAATTCTAGCTAATTTAAATAGAGGGCTTCAATGCAAAGCAAGCAAGTGGCTTATTGAAGTCATCATCACAAATTGCAAACTGAGGGACTGGAATATTCACAGGCTGTCTCACCGGGGAGATCTAATGAAGAGAACAATTCGCAAGTTACTGAAAGGGAGCTTTATATTACCTAAAGTTAACAAAGAGGCAAATACAGGTTTGGGACAGGTACAAAAGCAACCATACACTAATGTTAACTTCAGTAACAGCAACACAGGGACTGGCATAGAAAAACACAAAATGATCAAATACCACTTGACACCTGAATCGGGCATGGAAAAGAAAGCTGAATAAAAATAAATAGATAAATAAAAGACCAGAAGCAAACAGAAAATTGTGAGCAAATCTGAGCCTGTAAGGACACATGATGCAAGGATTAAACCCAAGGAATCTAGAAGCAATTAGAGTTAGGGGTTATACATGAACCAGGTGCATTAAAAGTCCCATTGATGTGCCCAAGGCACTCTTCAGTTCTCTGCAGCTATTTCCATCCAGACCCCCCACACACGACAAAAGGCACAGTGCTGTTACTTAGTGCCAGAAGCACCCTGTACAGTATGGCTTCTTCAGTTTTAAAATGTTTCTGGTGACATTCAAGCCAGCAGTAAAATGCTTCATTAGCTTGTCCATTTAGCACCATTTGACTATCAGAGAAGGGATGCTATTTAAGCTACAGACCCAAAGCAGTAGGAAACAGGGCTAAGATGCTGATTTGGTTCTGTCAGAAGACATTTTCCATCTCCCACGTAAGTGACCAACCTCACAAGTAACTTTTTCAGTATTTTCTGCCGCAGAACTATGACAGTTCCTTAATACAGACCCCTACTACTGCTCTAGAGGCTGTATGAACATTGACTAATGAGTAATTACCCCACAAGCATGAAAGCTGTTTTCCTCATGCGTAGATGTGGGGAAGAGAACGAAGAACGCAGAAGCGAGCGAGCAGCCCAAGGCCCCTCCAGCAGGTCAGGAAGGCGGCAGCACCCATGGGAGCTTAGGGGGAGGCCGAGCTGCGCCTGCTGCCCCCGAGCCTTACCTCCCGGCGGGCGCTCACTCTTTCCTCCGCCCGGCCAAAGCTCCAGAGCGCGGACACTCTGCAGTGAGATTGCCGATCAGTTTAAGGACACGTCAAGACATCTCCTCGGAGGCACAGAGAGACCGAGTCACCCCGGGCACAGGCTCCGGCTGCCGCTCCC
>VXAA01003762.1:71044-103246 GCA_013399115.1 Anseranas semipalmata | reverse complement strand
CCCGCTGCCCCCGGCTGCCCGCCCCGCAGCCGCAGCCGCAGCTGTGAGCCCATCGGCCGTTAGGCGGCTGCGGAACGTAATGACTTGTACTAGAGGTTTCTATGAACTCGCTTTTAGGACGCCTGGAAGAAGCCAGGCTCTCAGGGGACAAGTACTGGAGCACCCACAGGTTCAGTCTCACTGAGCACAGGCGCCAGCGAAATATCTAAAACCCAAGACAGTACCTTTGTCGCACACTTTTGAGAATCTTGACTGTGAAGTTTTAAAATAATGCTTTTAGAGCGTTAGATATATTTATTGGCACTTAAGATTAGTTCGGGCAGCAGAAGGGGAATGGAAATCCTGCATGGTTTGGATAAATTTCAGAAATACACTCATCTGGCAAAGTGTGGCAAGGTACTGAAGTCTGTGAAACTACAAATGATGTCGTGTTCAATGATAAATTCAGAACAGCAGAACATACTCGCATTCTCCCATAAATATTTGGAAATGGAAGAGTTGGACAAGACCAAGGAGCTGCAAAGCAGGTGACCTGATTTCTGTGACTGTTTTCACCGCGTTTCCTTTCTGACCTTGGGAGTTTGCCAGTGACCATGGCTGGGGCTGGACCCCGTGACTGCGCGCGCGGCGAGGAGGCTGCACCACGGGGCAGCGAGGCAGCGCAGGGTGTCTCGGTGTGCCAGCCCCGCTCGGCTGCTCGGGAGATAGGTAGGCATTTGGTACTCCTGCACTGTGACGGGACCCAGCTTGGGTCTTTGTGTCTTTTGTCATACGGTTGCATGATTTGGTATCTTACACTGTTTTCATGGGAGGTAATTTTTTTTTTTCTTTCTTTCTTTCTTTCTTTTTTTTTTTTTTCCAAGAGAGATGAAATCATTTAGTCCTGGAGCCATGCAAATGTGCAGGCACTTCATTTCCACTCAGGTTCCCATTTGGTATTTCAGGGAAATTAAGATTTGCTTGGTGATCTGCCAGCAGTGCTGAGTGAAGCTGTGGAAGGAGCACCCTGCACGTGTCTGCACGGCCCCTCTGTGTGCTGCTGCAGCTGTCTGCTGGGCTGGGCGAAAGCAAAAGGTGTGCAGGCTGGAGTCGTGTGACAGAGGCTTCAACTCCTACCTTAGGTCTTAAATTTTCTTATGGAGCTGCTCTCTGGACACCTCTGAAAACTTAAATTTTATCATAAAGATACACTTAAGAAGTCTGCATTTGTTTTTACTGTCAAAGTATTTTTTTTCTATTTTTTTTTTTTGCCTGTGAGCCTGTGTTTCCACAAATCAAGATTCTGTATTTTGTGACTGCCACTTCTCTCCTCTGCAATCTGTATAGCAAGCTGTCGTTTGCCATTTTGATGTGTCTTTCCTGAAGGGAGCATTATTCGTGTTTAGCTTACACTTAATGTATTTCATTGTTCAACTCTGAGCAATTGTTTTTGTACAGTATTGATTTTGTGACCTGCATTGTTGGATGCACAAAACTGCGCGCAGTTGGGGTAATTTGCTGCTTTCTTACTTTCTCAGAGAAGGTAACGTATGGTGGGTTGATTGAAGCCACAACAAAAAGACAGCTATTATTTTATGTGGCTTACAAAGGGAATCCGTGTTGTGCTTCCCTGCAGCTACTGTTGGGAGCTCTTCTGTGACCAGAAATTGCTGTGACATTATTCACTGAGTTCTTTGTGCAGGGTTTACTTAGGAGGGTTATCCCAGACAGTGTATACTGATTGTTAGTGTGCTCCTGACTTGCTGGCCTACTGGGAAGATGGGAGAAACTAGTCTGCCAGGCAATTTTAGCAATAATTCTACAAAAATTCAGTGTAACAACAGAATCCCTCAGGAGAAAGAAAGGTATTAAAGCAATAATATTACTTATAAATTCAAAGGATTCTACAAACATTAAATAATCCTCAAAGCAACTCCAAGAGGTAATTTCTAGCAGAGGAACTTCAGTGACTGAAATACTGCTGAAGACTCTGGCAGGCATTGAATGTGGTTGTGAAGAAAAAAGCAGAAGAATGCCAAGGAGAAATCGTTGTGGCTGTAGGACATGCCTCCAGATGCTCTTAGTGGACTTGTGCCCTCCAACTGCTCTCTTGCCATGTGGTCTGGCATGCCTGGACAAACTACCAGAGTTTTAAGACATAAAAGTAATAATAGGTTATGGGGAGGGGGGAGTGTTTTGTTTTTGTTTTTGTTTTTGCTTTTTTCTACTCCCAACCGCAGCTTGGTGGCTCGTAAGGGGCTGCCCAGCTCCAGCACTGGGGGTCAGCCGAGTTGCCACGGGGCTTCCTAGCAAGGGCCGCGGGCCAGGCAGGGCCGGGCGCTGCAGGCACAGGCAGCTGCTGGCAGCAGCTGGCGCACAGTCCCCCGTCGTCTCTGCAGTGCGCAGAGCTCATCCATCGTGCCGCCGCATCCCTCTCTTGCCAGAGACGTGCCATGTGAAAGTGAGTCAGTTTGTTTGTTTTTAAGGGAAGTTGCTGCTTTTAGCAATCTCTGAAGAGTCATTTTATGTAACATTTTCGTGAGTGGGTTTACATGCAACGGCCATGGCTATATATATTTCAGAGGCATTATAATATCGTGGCCACATATAGTCTTTCTAAAAAACTTGCCACGGCATCCTTCTTCCTTTCCTGTCTTATAACGTCTGTGGTTCTTTTTGCAGGCTGCATATCATATTTTGTGGGTATTGCCTTTTGGGCATAGCTTTGCCGCGTATACATACAAGGACAGTCAGCAGGGCAGTGGGCACTTTCCCACTGGGCGTTTTGTGCTGCTCAGTGATTAATTAGTCAGCTGAGAACTTGTTCAGATGAAGAAGGATTTCAAGTAGTAATGGAAAGTTTGCATCCATTTAACTGTAGTCATAAAATCTGTTCAGTCTTTGCTAAAATATAACAAGACAGAAAGTACTGAAGTGATTGACTGAACTTCATGCACAGAGAAAATAAACTATTTCAGTCTTTTTTCCTCTGTTTGTGCAGCACTGAGACTACGGGGAAAGCACTGCATAAAAGCAACCCCACAGCAGAGCTCACGCTATGGTGCGTGTCCCCGAGTCGTGGGAAGGATTGATTTAAAATACGATGGGGGCAGGAGCGGCTGTACCTGTCATCCAGCTGAGCTAGTAATCGGGGTGGTGGGTGCACTTCTTTCCCGGTGTTTTAAGTATTTACCTTGGTTTCTCTTGGCCATTACATACCAGCTGGGATCCTGGGGTGCTCAACTTACTGTTGTAACTCTTAGTCCATCTTTTTAGAACTAGAAAAATTTTGACTTTAATGTCTGGGCTCATCGCCATTTTCATATAGGATGCAGGTGCTGTTGGAGCTTCTATACTCAGTGCTGCAGGCGTCTTCTACAAGGGGTTCACTTCTATGTTCTGTCTAAACACCGGAATATTTCAGGGTGCTCTTGAACTGCAAAGCAGAGACAATTGCAGATTTAGTGCTGTAATAACTGAGAATTCGTTACTATCAGATATCTGCACAGAAAAAATATATCTCCCTTTGATTTTTTTTTTTTTTTTTTGGATAGGCATTTGGAGTAAATTCTAGACTTAATATGCAGAGAAGCATGAGCTAACCAGGAAGTCGTTCACTCATACCTCTTTAAGCCCCAATTACTTAAAATGGCTCATTGATAATGTTAGAGGTTGATAGCATTCATTTCATTAAGCCCCCCAAATAAGCAAAGTAGAAATGAATGAGCACTGGATTGCTGGTAATGTGATATACGTTCTATGTCTGGTGTTCTCATAAAAAAATTCAGCAATTTTAATGTAGACACATCTGCATTAAATTTGTGCAGCTTTTCCAGAAGTGCTGTTACTTGGACTGAAAAATGTCCCATAATATATTTATATTATATACATGCACCCACATACACATGCATTCTGTTTTTCTCTCTGTTGATTTGTTTAAACACGATGTCTTGATACCCTTTTATTCCAAGTTTAATTGGAGAAAACATTTAATTATTAGATTTGGTGAGTTAAAATATATTGACTTAGCTTGCTTCAAAGGAAGATTTATTTTAATTATTTTGGCTATCACTGCTGCTTAGCTAAACCAGATTGTCTCAGGTATAGTGCCGATCATCTGGGCTGCCTTCCGGGGGACTTACTCAGAAGTAGCGTGTTTAGGTGTATTGCGAGCGTACAATGGCTTTCAAACCTTTAAAGATATGTCCATCAAAGTATAAAAATATGATCGAGAAAAGGAATTTAGGGAAATAGGGAAACTACGGGAGAGAGAGACAATGGAAGAATAGCTGGAGAAATCTGGATGGGAAGGAGAAATGAGAGGATGACTCACATGGAAAAGGCAAAACAGAAGGGGGAGAAGTGGAGAAAGAGAAGGCAATCTGTTCTTACCTGGGACGAGTGATCTGGGGACAAGGAGGGTCTGTGCGCTTGGAGACAGCAGGCAAAGACAAAAAATGCTCAGCCCCTGCTGCCCCACCTCCAGCTGCCCCACCGTGCACAGCCCGCTGCCATGTCCATGCCTCCCTGGCGCGGTGCAGACATCTCTGCACCACTGAAACCTGGGGTCTTCCTGGGGGAGAAGCCCCCCGCGCCATGGCCTGGGTGCAAGATGATGTCAGGAAAACTTAACTCTATTGCATATTCTTTATTCATTTGCAATTTTAAAGAAGGATGAGGCTTTCTGGAAAATTGGGGCAGGGGGTATGTGTAGGTTTTTGTTTTATTTTGTTTTGTTTTGCTTTGCTTTGCTTTGTTTTGAAGCTGGAGAGCTTTTGCTGAGGTGCTTGCAATGGGTGACTAAAACCACAATTTAAAAAAAATATTTTAGTTTTAAAAAAGTCAATATTTTAGTTTAAGAAAACTCAAAAACAATTCATAGGACTGATGAGCTTTATGAGACAGAAAATCATACATATATGATAAAGCTATGACTGATTAAAAACAGGCAGAACCACGCAAAAATCTGTGTTGACTGCATGTAAAGATGTATAGCCATCTATACAGCTATGCATACATAAGTTTTTGGCAACAGAAGACTTACTACCTTAACCAGTGTCTTTTTTGTCTCTATATTAATCCTCCTCCTACTCAGCAAGGAAATTAAACGCAAAGGCTTACACAAATGTCACATTATGAGACTTATTCTAGAATAATTTAACAGATCTCTGGAGAATTATCCCTGACTCTTGCTTGGGCGGGCTGCGAATCGGGTTCCCCGTAGTGCTCAACCTGCATCCTCAGAGAAACGGAAAGTTCCAGTTCTGGCTGAAACCAGCTGATTCATGTCGCCTGCAGACTGAGCTTGAGTAACAGCGAGTCCTTCCAAGTCGCGTCTGTTCCTCTCCCAGAAGCTGGATTTCTTGGTTACGACTCCACTTTCGTGCTTGCCTGCCCAGCTGACGACCCCATCCTGCTGCTGGAAAGCCTCGGAGCTGCAAGTCACCAGGAATGCACGGTAAGGAAATCATGGCAGAAGCCTTTCACGTGTCTCTGACTACTTTCTGTTTCAGCCACACGCCAGCGGTGGCCACTTGCTCTCGGAATCCCCTCAGCTTCTTGTCTGGCAGGGCCGGGCGGCGGTGGGCGCAGGAGCCCCGTCCCCAGCTGGCGCCTCCCCTCTGCCAGGCGCCTCCCGCAGCCGTGCCGGCAGCAAAGGCCGTGTTCAGAATCAAAGGCGCAGTCAAGCAAAAAATGTTTCTCGGGTGCAGAAATGCAAACCTGCTGAGCCTTAGGCAGCTGGAGACTTAATATTTCTGACGGATGTGTAGATCTTTCTTGCTGATGAAGATTTATGTACAGATCTTTCGGTGTCAGAGGAGGAGTTTGCTCCTGCAAGGATTATTTGAGTCAACAAGGTATGTGATCCCCTTCCTGAAGAGCGTGTCCTCCCATGGCGTTATCTGCTACCTGGAGAGTCTTCTGGCAAGAAGAGGTCTCACTCACTGTGTTCTTCTGGCTCTTCTCCCAAGCACAGCAGATGGAGAGGAATACACAAGTGCCAGGAAAGCCATCTCCGCATGATACTTAGCCAGTCAGATCTGAATTTCTTCCGGAAAGATCAACATTCCCGTTCACGAACTCCTCTGCAGACCGAGCTGGCGCCCTGTCTCTCCCACAGCGTAGACCTGTCTCACGCTGAAAGTACCAGGAGAACTTTACTGTTGGTTCTCCTGGGTTTATGGTTCTGGTGTATGAAAATCTGTGCCACAGGGAGTGCTAACAAGACTCAAGACAAGGAACCGAACAGTTGGGATGTGGTGCTTATTATTTTGCCTTATTTCACGAGAACTGCTGAGTTTATTGTCCCAGCTGTATTCAGCTTTTGATTTTTCCTGTGCCCTTGGTGCTGAAAGGAGATGAAACCTTTAGCTGTGGTGGAGCTCAGAAGAGACACAAATACTCTAAACCCAACCACTGAATGGGTTCATACATGTTTTGCATCACTTCTTACCAGCACCCTAACTAGCAGCTAAGTGGCTGAGCAAGTGAACTAAAAATTGTCTCCTCCCGGCAAAGCAACAAAAACTGGGCTAAGCTTGTTTATTATTCTCCACATCTTACAATTTCATAATTAATCTTCATGCTTGCATCACTAATCTCATATAGGTGATAATTCCATGTACTGATCAGACCTTGTTCGTTGGTGGATCCTTCACTACTGCTCCACTGTCCTGCACAGAAGTTTTGGTGTGCCGAACAAAGCATCTCTACATACCCACTCTCCCCTCTGCACACTTGTCTTCCCTCACCATATGTATTTGTGTGTGGTGTGACCAGCTGGGGTTGCATGGAGGTAAAGCTGTGGTCTGAAAAGCAGACCTTACTTGTCTGGTGAAATACAGATGAATCTGTGAAGTCTAAAGAATCTGAGGGGTAGCACTTCCTTTTATAATCATCCTTTGCTGTTCCTCACTATCCTGTACTTATTACTCGAATCTGTGGTGAAGAAAAGACCATTCAAACCCAGTCTGAAAATATTTACATAAAATCCTGCAAGGCTTTCAGGGTGGTTTTGAGCAGCAGAAACATCTCGCTTAGTTTTCCACTGGAAAGTGTTAGGTCCCAAACTACCAGCAGAAATACCTAGAGGAGCGTGAATAAGTAAAAATGGCTGGAGATGTTTTATCTGTTGAAGGTACCTTCTAGCTTTGTTTTGTTTTGTTTTGTTTTTCTGAAAGAGTAGAAATGCTGGTAGAGGGAGCCCCAGCTGCTGTCCTGCTGGGACATGGAGACCTGGGCGGCACAGCCCTTGGCTGCATGCGGAGAATGAAACACCTCGCTGCTCTGCCAGGATGTGATCCATAGGCAGAAAGTCACGGCTTGTTTCAAAACCGTTCCCAAATGTTTGCGAAGGGGACGAGGAGCGGAGTTGGGCATTGCAGCAGCTTCTCGGTCAGGCGTGATGGAGACGACTTGGCTCAGGCTATGTGAAACCACCCCTCGTGAGCTGTGTTTCCTGCCACCTCTGCTCGCTTTCCCGGGAGCCACCTCAAAGGTGCTTGGCCTCGCAGCCCATTCCTTGTACTCGCTCAGGCACAGACCTGTCCTTCAGCGCTGCTCCCCTGCTCCCAGCCCTCCCCACTCCTTGTTGCATTGGTTTGGCAGCATCGCCCTGCGTCTTAATCCAGCTTTTGGATGCTGCATTTTCCCTAGAGCTGCAGAGGACTGGCTGTGCATGTGGTGCTTCTGTGGCTGTGTGTACCCAGCGCTGGACTTTCTCATGACACCCTGCAGCAACAGCATTTCTTTTAACTTATACTGATTATTATTTCAGTAGGTTATTTTCAGGTAAAATAGTGAATGTGCTGCAGTAACACTGAAGGAATACTTGCCAGAAGATGTTCTTCTGGCTACCTGGTGCAAATGGAAACTCACTTTCAAGATAGTAAGTGGTAAAAAGATACACACCTCTATTACTGAAATGAAGGACTCTCTTATAAAATAAGTTCCAGCAAATAGGTACTCAGGTACAACAGATCTACTCTCTGAATCACCTGTAATGACTTTTCATAGTGAAATTGTTGTTACTAGCAGAATGTGGGTGCAATCCCGTAGCTGTGTTTCCTTTTCACTTTCTTTAAAAGCAGGAAAGTTTCTCTATCTATTTGAAAATATCTGCTTTTATTGCAGATGTCTGTTTGCAGAGTGAATCCACTTTTCCACAGTTTAATACATCTTGTTCACAGATTGTTGGCTATGATCAGCTCCCTCTTCACAAAAGTAAAATTCATATGATGCTGATTTCAACAAAGCTGCATGGATGTAAGAGAAGGAATCTGCTCAGTATTTCTAAATCTGATATGACATCAGGATTCTGTGGATCCAGAATCAACCAGAGGTTTTAATAGTGAGGGGACATTTTACTACCAGAAACGTGTCTTTGTAGTAATTAGCACTGCAGTATCCATTGTCAGTAATAAGCATTGCAGTATCAGTTGGAATAATTTTAAATGTTGCATAAATCTCACAAAATCTCTACAAGAAAAGTTACCCATCCATCTATTTTCTAGAAGGGAAGGTGGAATACTAAACTGCCAGGTTCATATGGGTATTGTTCTGACCCCATTCATTCCAGCTGGTCTAAAACAGCTAGACTGGCCGAGGCAGCTCCTGCCTGCGAAGTGATAATCAGCGGCCCTGGCAGGAAAGACAAATGCTGGGTGGAAGCAAATTGTTCTAACATCTTGCCAAGTTTCAAAGTCTTGAAACCGTTCTGTATGTAATGCCACGTGGTCTCCTGTTTTTGCCCTGTGTATTTACCAGGATAATGTATGTGTTATTTATGAAGAATTAGTATTGCAGTTTACTGCTTCAAGCTAACTCCAGTGGAAACTGAAGTAAATTCTTCTGGTATCTTTTCACTGGGTTGCTGGACTGCTTTATTTAAAGTCAGCAGACCTGCAAACTCACTTTTCAATTCTTTTGCATTGTTAGATTAAAATAGCAGAAATAATTTGAAATTCTTTGATCTGAAGTTTTCAGTAGCATCCTCACAGCTATTAGTGCTTGTTGTATCAGCTTTATTCAAAGAACAGACAGGCAAATACACTGGAAAGAGGTGGAAGTTTCACGTATATTTCATATACTTTAGACAATGTTTTTTATAAAAAGAGGAACAATTTGCTGCATTTCCACTCTTGTCTTTGCAGGATGCATACATGCGGTCCAGAGTCAGCAGGCAAACAGCCGCCAGTGAGTGAGTTGTGGGCAGGAGTTAGCTGTGAGGCGTGCAGCCTCCATCAGCACGGGTAATGCTGCTGCCGCAGATGCTGCCTCTTCTGCTGCTAGGAAAAGCTACTGCTCTTGATATTCCACATTGCCAGGTCAAGGATCAAGTGGCCAACACAAGAGGTTTACAGATTAGGAAAAATAATTCCATTTTCAGAAGTCTTTCAAACAGAGGAAGTGCTTAATTATTAATGAGTCTTCCATGGCTCTGCAATGCTAAAGAAGGATATTAGAAAAGTATAAATATGGAATGAAATCCTGAATTGCTTTAACTTTATGGAGGTGATATTCTGAAAGAATTAGTGGAACACCCACTAAAGCACCTAACAAAGGAAGTCAGATTTCTCTCTACCAAAATCTGTATTTGTCTAAAAATTCAGTGATTTTCTTAGCAGCACAGGAGATGAGCAGGTTAGGAATGCTGGACTGGTCCCACGCGGTATTTAACATATGGCTGTGATTTGAAATACTCTGGTTTGCAGAACAGTGGTGGCCTGTGAGACCATAGTTAGTTACGGGCAAATAGACTTGAAGCGCAAAAAGGTAATTACAGGTATGTGTATCTGAGGGTCTAGGAAAAGAAATGAGTTGACTACTCTTTTGTAGGCCAAGATGTTTAGAAGATGCTGTGTAAAGGTGTAAACCTACAGAAATAAATAGTAAGTGTAGATAAGGTTTTAAGTCATGAGAAAATATCACAGGTTTCACACCATCTATTTTTGGCATTTTTTAGTTTGCCGGGTTAAGTGTCCTAACTGCCTTTTTGGCATGTCCCTGAGTGTAATTCAGAGGTTGGCTGGATTGAACTGATTCCTCTTCAGAGCCTAAATTTGCTCCAACTGGTGCAGAGAGCTTGTTTTTCAGTGGGCTGATGTCCCAGCCTGGTCTTGGCCCATCCCCAGCCACTACCCTGCCTGGCCGCCCCGGGCTGTGTCTGTACCCGTGACCTTCATTTTAAAAAGAAAGATCATTTATATTATTTCCCATTTCACCAGCATGTTTAGGAGAAAGACCTCTCTGCTCCCAGGTACACAAATACCAGACTACTGAAGAGGCAAAAACAAGTCCTGAGGAAAGTAATTATATGTTCTGGAAAGTTAATTTTAGTGAAGCATTAAGATCCATGGGACAGTGGCGAGATCCTCAACAACTGGGCCTGTCCGCGACTTAAGAATAACTCATGCAAATTCCTTCTTTTTCAGGCTGAGACTTTTCAAAAGAGTTTCAATTTTTATATTTTGCACAATATTTAATCCCACTCTTTCCTTGTACCGTATTTTGTTCACATTTTGAACCTATGCAACCACTCAAACTCACATACATGCATGAGCTATGTGACTCATTCTTTACATATTGCTTAACCCTTAATGATAAGTACTGATTTTGGGTAACATATCTCTGGCAGAATGTTATTTGCAGAAGTTTTTGTGTGAATTAGAAGAATCTGGGATACCCTTTGTAGGCTTGCTTCATGCTTCAGTGTTTGACTCACGACTCTGTGATCTGGTATCATCTTCATGGCTCTATGTACCTCTCACCCACCTACATCTCAAATTTATTTTCCTCCTACTCACCCTTTTGCTCACTATACTCCTCCCAGTTCTCCTCTAACTAATCCCTTCAACTCGCTTTCCCCTTGTCTGTTTTGTTTGTTCCCTCTTGCCATCTCTTGTGCTTGTCTAGCTGGTAGGACGCTTGGCCAAGGGTCCAACGTGGACCTTACAACCAAAGGCAAAATACCTTCCTGGGCTCCTTGAAAGACCTGCACTGTGTGCTTCCATGACTATTTTGGTATATGGATTTTCTTAACTGTTATTCCTTATCCCACACCCAAACTCTCTTGTAATGTTAATCCTAAGAAGTAACAAGTCTTCTAGATGGCTTTTGTCTACCTTATCTATATACTTTCAGAAGGGTGTAGGTAATAGTGATTGTTATGATAGCTGTCACCAGATATCCCTGTCATACATACTCCTAAAGAGCTGTTTTCTCATGTGCACAAAATGCTTGGGTTTGAGAAAACCTGCTGTTATGTGAGGTTGTTTCGAGATTGCAGCTCCTGGAAAAGGAGCTGGCGAAAAATAGGTGAGGTCAATCCCCAGGTAAGACCCCTAAAGTACAGTTACACTCTTGGAACAAGGACTTGGTGCACTTGCCTTCTGATTACGGTACATAACAAGTCTGTTTACAGTATACCCCATGTCTTTATCACAGGCTTCTTTATTGAAAAACCAGCCTAAAAGCCCTGCGATTCAACTACTGGGCAAAAGTATGCAGCTGGTGTCAGAGTACAATCCTCATGAAAGACAAAGCTAAGGTAAAACAATTTTCAGGCAGATACATCCACGTAAGCAATGTATGAAACTTAGTTGTACCTTATAGGCAAAAGGTGGAAAAGCTGAATAAAATACCAAATCATTTGGATTTTTTTAATTTATTCCATAATTAAATTCCAAAGCTCATCTAATATTAAAAAGGGTGTGCAATCTTGCAGCACCATGCATACCATTACTTTAAATACGGAATCAGAATGTCTTTGTGGCAGGTCTTTATAAAGGGCACTATAAAAATATATCTTTAATTAATTATTAGAAGATTTTGAGTCTGTGTTTTGAGGACAGACTTATGCTGCTTTTCATAAATTTTCTTCATCTCCAGTCTCTGGGGAAAGATATATTTGTCTTTTGTCCAGAAATGTGGTGACATTCACATTCTGAAAGACAGAAAAAAAGGACAGCAAACATAGGACCAAAACACTCAGAATTCGATGTTCTTTATGATAATCTGAGGAAGATAATCCAATAAGTCATCAATCTGTTTAAATTAAATATCAAGACATCTTTTGCTGTCACAAAATGATGTTTTAAGTATTTTTCCTTCTTGGTATTACAGCTTTTCTTTACAATACCTATCACTGCAGTATATATATACACACTACTGTATGCTGGCACAGCTCCATATTCATACATATACATTTCTGCTGTAATCTCATTAACAGGCAGATATACAGACTGCATTTATGGCTAGTATGATTGATAATACGCAAATGCATTTGCAGCTTGAGTTTAAGTTAGACAAACAGTGTGAGAAAACAGATGGAAAACATTTCAGATCTATTTTAAACATCATTGATTTCACGGTATGCATCCCAATTTCCTCAGTCTGCAAATGAACTGTTTATAAAGATAATTCAACTAACATACAGATGACTGATTAATTCTCATACTGCAATCACAGCAATGAAAATTCTATCGATATACATATGAGTTTATTTTACATTTTTAAATATTATCGCTACAGTATTCATTGCTACAGTATTACTGTGTTTTAAGACTCTCTGAGAAGTTCATTTAATATATTGTGCTATTACAGTTTTATTTGGTCGAATGCATAGAAATTCTTAAAAGCTATGTGGAACTAAATGGAACCGAACAGCTCATTAAGCACTAATATCTAAATGTCTCTGCCTGAGGTGATGGGATTTATGCCATATCCTGACGATCACTCCGTGGGGCTGAAACCTAATCTTGCATCCCTTTCAGAACTATGCAATTATTTTCTGTGTCCCGAGGCTCTTCCAGGGTCTCCAAATTAGCTTTTTGCAGATGGACAACGGAGAAGTTAAGCAACTTGCTTACTCCTTACAAAACTTTGCTTTGCTATGGCCAGGAGAGAGCTAAACCCTTTGGCTTCACAAAAATTTAAGAGCAATTATGCTTCCTTTTTTGTGGCATGTTCTATTCAAGGACAGGTGTTTTGTAAAAGGTTTTATTTGGAGTTATTAACAGGAGGAAAACACAAAAGATCACTTTTTTTTTTTCAAATCTTGATAGCCTTGTGTTAATATGCATGAAACCCTGTGTAAGAACAAGGTGTTTCCAGCAGACCACACCTGGCTAACCTGTGTTTGTCAGTGTTGTTGCTGCTTTTATTGGAAGTGGGGTGAAGGATGTTGTCTTCTGTGAGATTTCCTGAGCTCCTCCACTCCTTAACTACTGAGAGACAGGGCAGATAATGGCTTTGAGGGAAGAAGCAATTATAGAATCATTATATGAGTCCTCCGTTTAAAAAAAAAAAAAAAAAAAGCAATCCTTTTACCGTTTTCTTGGACTTCAATAAAATTAGTTCTTGTTTACACCAGCATGAAATCTGAATGAAGTCCTCAGGCTTTCTCAGATCATTGATTTTTCTACAAGCAGCAGCTAAACGTACAAACCTGTGAACTCCTGTAAGAGGTGTGTTAGTTAGTCTTAGATGGTTGAGATAGAAGACAGAGAAAAGGCCAGTTTCTCCATGATGTAGAAAAGCAAACAGTAGAAACTGTAGGAAACACTAAAAAAAATTTGCATTTCTGTCTCAAGTTTTTCACTTGAAGACCTCCCTGTGCTCTGGAAACACTCCAGAGCCTCTGTTAATATTGTCTTGATTTACATATACAAAATGGAGGCACAGAAATTGCAAAGGTCGAGAGATTGCTACTGTTGAGAGAGGGAGAGAGGCAGATGTCTCTCCCTCTCTTTCTATCCCATGCAAAAAGATGGTGGGGCTAAAATTTCATGATTTACCATCTTGAAGTAGTCTGTATATTATTAATTCTACATTTGGTGCATTCTAAAGGTTCTAAAAGGCCAGGTTTGGGGGATGACTGCTGCTCCTCCTGAAATTTCAGGCGTAACCAGGTGGGGCTGTAACTCTGCCATGAGAACACAAAAGGTTCTGAAGAAGATGCGCTTTGACTGATCTGTCTTGAATGCTACTAGAAGCAAAATTCCTGAAGTCTTCTGAATTTGAGGTAAGCAAACAAATTCTCCTTGATAAAAATGACATTAAAAACGTAGGGGTAGCCCTAATAATGTATCTCATTATTAATATAAACTGACATACACCAGGAGAAGGATTGGATTATCTAATTAGCCTTTTGTAGCTTCAACTTTAATGATTTTTCTCATCAATCTCTACTTTTCTCAAAGAACAAGTCACAGTATAATCTACATTCCTTAGTAGCCTGCCTGTGCTAACAAACTGGGAAACAGCATTTCCAATGAGTTAAGGTAATGTTCTTAAAATGGAGCGTGTGTGCATGTGTGTGAGTGTGTGTGTGTACAGAATTTCAATTTGGTCAGAGGCCATCATAAACAGTTTATCAAAAGGGTGGATGGAAATGGCTGTAAAATATTGCTAATTACTGGACCTGTAACAGCTACAACATAAGAAGAAAAATTAGATAAAATTACGTGAGACCTGAAGAAAATCCTGTCAAATTGGTCCAGATCCATGACTCCTGGAATATTTAAATTTACATAACTGGGACTTTTCACGGAAACAGTAGAGCTCAATGTGAGAGAGGAGAACAAAGTCTAGTACCATATGAGCGAACAATGCTGTCGGTAGTGTTTGTGAATGACAATATCCTTGCTTTGCACTTCAGACCGTGCTCAGATGCGAGTCCTTTCAGCAGCTCCCATTGCACCGCCAGCCTGTTTGCTTCCTGGCTGTTGAACAACGGGACTTCCCTGCTGCTGTCGCTTGCAGCAGTTTGATTGCAGCTTCATCATCGCGATGCAGATCATGTCACTTTCTTGGCAGAGCGTATGTAGCTGCCTTTTATGAACATGTTGAGTGTTGAATATGCATGCATGTGCTCTGTAATTACTGAACACCGCTTTGTGTAAGGGAGCTGGCATGCTGCTATAGGCCACTCCCATTGTAAGCACCCTTATTCTTTGAGTGTCTGGGTGCACAGATTCCTTGTTCATTCGGTGGCGGGAATAAACCTGACTACCTGGCTGCAAGGGCTCAGCTCTGCTGAGAAAAAGCTCTTAAAACCAAGAATTTCAGTGTAATAGGATTCCTAGGAATTTAAAATAAACAGGTTGTAAAAGCCAGTTGAATTGATTTTGATAAAGAAAAACATACCAGATAAATAAATGTGCACAAATCTCCTGAGTTATATCAATAGGATCCCACGTAGCTGTGAATGGGTGGTTTTATTTAGCTTTCATGTCGGTGCACTTATAAAGCAGAATTTTTAAGTATCCATCTTCACAATTTGCTCTTAGTGCTTGTTTATTTTAACAAAATGAAAGAAATAAGAAAGACAACCCAGAAATATATGTCTGTAATGCCTGGAAGTGTTAGGAGCCCTTGGCTCAGTGCTGTAGGTCTGGTTTCCTTTAGGAAGGATATAGACTGGGGTGTGATGGTGAGGAATAGAGGTATGCTGGGCATCTCCCACTACTGGGTGACATTTTCTCAGCTCAGTTATGCACTATTCTGACGGGCTTTTTTGAAATGTGTGTGATAATTATTACTGATGGAGGCAAGATAAAGGACTTCAGAAATAAGGCAAAAGAGTAAAGGATGTAGGATTAATATGAATAACATTGCCTGACACCTTAGTTTTGTATTTATCACACGAGTGATTTAGAGTAGTAAAAATAAGATGCCAGAAGTTCTGTGTGGGATGGAGACAAATATGCTCTCAAACGCAAGCAGGCCCTCCTAATATAGAGTGGTTGAACGGTGTGATCTGTGAGCCAACTGCGCAACAGTGAATCATCACAGTCTCTCTGCTGCTACCGCCAAAGCCAATCCAAAATACCCCAGGGAGATCAAATCAAGTGCTGAGTCTGCACACAAACACATAGCTGGAAACCATACAGGGGAAATGTTCCTAAAGGCAGTGCATTTCTTAATAATTCAAAAGGTAAGAAACAAATAAAATTTACTGACTCCTAGGATAACCAGTTCATATTCTCTCACTTGCATCCAGCTTACCTTTTAGTTAAATAACAAACAATGCCATGTGCCCAGTGTATGCTAAGTTCTTCACTCCTTTTTGGTGTTTGCAGTTCCTGTTATCATGCCTAATCTGAATTTTTCAGTGGGACTGTTAACACACCTCCCTGCTGTTCTGAAGAGCCCTTGGTCCATCTGACCAGCTAATACTGTAACCATCGTTGGAGACGGAAAACCAGTGAAAGTAAGGCGGAAGATGTTAGTGCATGTGATATGCCGCTGTGATTTCAAAAGTAATTCAGAACAGGGTACAAAACAACTGTAATGGGTATGCAATACTCTGATATTCCTAGAGGCATGTGCTACTCAACAGCAAGCTCACTGTGGGTGGAAAAATGCAAAGCAGTGACTTTACAGGCCAGATTAGCAATCGGTACAAATCCCATTGCTCTGATTACTTGGGTGGAACTGTTACCCTGCTCTAGCTGGGTTTGTCCTAGGCCTGCAGTATTTCAGGGAACAACTCTAGCATGGGTGCCCACACGGGCGGGACAAGCCTGAGGGCCGGGTGTGCACAACGGCCCCTCTCCCGTGGCAAGACAGGGCCAAAGCCCACGCTGTGGCTGGTGCTCAGGACCTGCACTGGGAGGGATACCCAAGCCTGCAGGCTGGAGAGTTGCTGCAGCACGCACTGGCCTCGTCCCTTGTTCTGGGTGGTGGAGCAAAACATACGAGTGCACTTGCTGTGCAATCTAGTTACGAAAGCCTGGAAGCCAAAGAATGAATCAGCCTAGAGAAAAAGCTGTCCTTTTGCTTCTCAGATCTCTGAAGAGGAGGGAGTAGGATAAGGACATGTTATAACTCAGGTGAACCTCTCCAAAGCCATTGTGCTGCACTTTGCAATTGCACTACGAGAAGCCATTCAGCACCCTACAAGCACAGCAGGAGAAACCATCATCTACAACCCAAACACCAACTGACCTTACAAAAAAAAAAAAAAAAATAGGAAAAGATCTCTGCCCAAAAACAAGTGATATGCAAGCCTGATTTGGAATTCAAATGAGTGGGGTGGGGTGGTTTCTATGATTATTTTGGGGGGCAGGAATGATAGAGGAGAGGTGATTTAGATGGGTTGTGCTCCTTCTCAGAGCTCCCCAGATGGAACACGGTGATGTCACTTCAAGAAGGGTCTAGAGAGGGGTTTTTGGTGGTGCTTGCTGAAAGATACCTGTAAGCAGGGAAGTAGTTTCTGGTGCCGGACGGTACAAGACTATGCAAGAAGTCAAGACGGTACAAGAAAATAAGCGTATTAGCCTATCTTAATTTCTTCTCATAACTGAAATAACCTACAATGCAATTGTTTACCATTGCTCAACTTCAAATAGTGCAAATTTCCTCACTGATAATCCTGGAGAGGCAACAACCTGGAAATTTTTGTGAGACCTGAAGTCATGAAGCCCTTGTCCCACAGGAAGGGCTCCAGACCTCCAGCTGACCCCTCTCTTCCTTCCCTCCTTCCTCCATCTGGCTGGAGCCCAGAGCTGGTTGAGTTGGGCTGTATATTGAATTCTCAGCAGTGAAAGGCACCTTTCACTGCAGATCCCTTACGTATTTTGTTCCAAGTGTTGCAGACCAGCTCCAGCATAATGAGGGAAGGGAAGCTACTGCTCAGCTCTCTTGTATTTGCAGAAATATTGCCCAGGAATATCGAGGTAAGAGGGAATTGTTGAAGTCCCGCTATCACTCTTAATCAGATATGAGATGCCTAAAACTGTGTTGGAGGTTAGTGACCATTGAAAACATTGGCTCGGGATTTTCACTGTGGGTATGACAGCCAAAAATATCACTGCAGTATCCTGGGCTTGGAATCCTACCCTCAGCAAACATATTTCAAGCTTATACAGAGTGTACCACCATGCCCATGTGCTAGGATGGCATCATGCCTGTTCTCAAGGTGGTATACCAGCTTTAATAAGACAAATGTGCTAAGAAAAGACATATTCAGTAGGGCAGCCTTCCTAATGCTATAAGTAGCAAATCTTCAGCCAAAAGTCCTCTTTATAGGAAGCTGCAGGCCTGTTGACACAGAGTCATAGAATCATAGAATCATAGAATATCCCAAGTTGGAAGGGACGCAAAAGGATCATCGAGTCCAACTCCTGGCTCCACACAGGTCTACCCAAAAATCAGAATTCAGACCATGTGTCTGAAAGTGTTGTCCAAACTCTTCTTAAACTCCGGCAGGCTTGGTGCCATGACCACTTCCATGAGTCGTGCTTGTCAGTGCTCTTGTTCCCAAGTAGTCAACCTGTAATGGGTTAGGAGGGCATAAAAGAGGTTTTGGTATACCAAAAAAAAAAAAAAAAAAAGAGGAAGGGGATATTAAAAAGGCAGGCAGCCCACAAAATCCACTAACAACACAAGGGACAAGAGAACATCTGTTGTACAAAATCATAGCCTTTAGGCACATCCTATTAAGGCATGACAATAGCAAATAATGACTTTGGGGCAGGATTTATCATGGAAGCCCAATAGCTATCTCCCAATTTACAGGTTATGCATTGCCATAAATGCAGGAGGCCAGCAGAGTTTTAAAATAAATACAGGCTTGAGCATGATGTACTTTCAGTCTTTAACTGTGTGCTCACCCCCAGGACTTCATCTAGATCCATACTGAGCATAATGTTTGCCATCACGTGTGACTTGGCTCTATTTAAATTGGCAGAAGCAGGCTTACCATTTCTCAGAGGCTGATCATAACGAATGGGTCACCTGCCTTCCTGCTGCACTCTGGAAAAATTGATAAAAGAAATTGATAATAAAAAGGAAATTGATAAGAAAAAAGCCTGCTGTCAGCATGAAACTTGAAGCTGGGTTGTTGGCGGGTGTATGGCAGTCATTCACAGAAATCCTGCCTATTCTCTTTTAAAGGTTTTGGCCAGTGCTGTGCACCTGCTGGTGTAGTTGGGCAGAAATGATGCATATGGACAGTCAATTGTGTGTCCCCGGTTCTCAAGTGCTTTCCTGCATGTGGCACAGATGCATCTTCCTGCCTGCAGCAGATGCCAGGAGAGTGGGGGGCTTTCTGGTGCGTTATTTTTTTTTTCACCTAGTTTTTCTAAATTGGGCTGTGGATCCTCTGCAGCTAAAAATGTAGAAACTAGCTGTCTGTCTTAGGAGTAGAAAAGCCTTTCATGTGGAAATTCAAACAGGGACATAACTGGGCTTCAGGCTGACTACTAGAAAGGCAAGAGCATTTAACAACATCTTCTAATCCTTTTTCAGTCCTGTTACACATTCAGCACAGTAATTGAGTACACAGCTGATGGCATTGTCCATCTGACATCTCGTACTAACATAAAATCATATGTGACACTTTACAGGGAAATAAAAATGTTCCAGAATCTGAAACACCAGTCTTCCACCAGCTGTGTATGGACAGACTGGAGAATTGGAGCCTCTTCTTACTTTTAAGTCAGGATCCGAAAAATGCCGAAATGGGTTTCTTAAAGGTCACCCTCAAGGTCACACAGTGACCCAGTGTGCTCAGACTGAATGCCTTTGCAGATGCAGGAAGAGATCCACTGTAGGACTTTCAGTTTGAAGAACTACGCATGACTAGGAAAGCTTGTTGAAGAGATAATTCAAAAGAGCAGTCAGAAGGGCAGTCTACACACAGGCAGGGTGGATATTATTTAAAAACAGTGTATTAGAATTTAGGGGTATATTGCTGATTTGGTAGAACCTTTGAAAAGAGCAAAGAAGCCTGGTTAAACGAAAATCTTCCATAAGTAAAAAGTTGTAACTCACAAATTTTAGACTGTGCCTAACTGAGAAAAGGAGAGAAAACAATAAATTTGTTAACTATAAAATCATAATAAGACAATAAAAACAAGACTGTGAGGTATAAAAGCTAATACATGTTTCTGAAACACATCAGAAAGCAAAAAGCCTGCCAGAGACCTTGCAGCATCACTTGATGATCGACACGTTAAAGGAGCAGGCTATGATAAGGTGCTGGCAGCAGAGCTGTCTGAAATGTTCGCGCCGGTGCTCGCTAGTGGCGAGCTCGTCTGGGCGCTCCTGCTGGTGCCCTCCTTCACAGCGAAGCTCTGCTGGAAACATCTCCAAGAGGAGAGTATCTGCAGAAGAGGCTCTGGAGCAAGCCTACCTGAGCAAACAAGGAATACCTGCAGCAAGAAAGGAATTCAGTGGTTCTGAAGAGACTAAGATAAGGATTTCGTAAACTGCTGAGTGCAGGAACGAGTTACTGTTTACAGAGGGGAGCAGCGGGTGGCAACTCTTTCACCAGTTTTGAGAAGGGTCCAGGGGGGAACGTGGGAAAACATCAGTCTGACTTTGTAGACAAACTGGCAGAAACGGTAACATCAATAAACGCATTGGCAGATATAGGATAGTAGGAAAGAGTCAACAACATTTGGCAGCCATGTGTCTGTTACATTATTTTGAAAAAGTTAATGGACACCTGGACAGGAATGATCTGACAGTGGTGTTTTTTATGAAACCTTGCAGGATGGTCATACATGAAATTGGAAGCTCCTTCCATGGGCAAATTATTGATTGTAGAATAAGAGAGAAAGGATGATTGGTTTTTATAGTAGAGAAAGATGATGAGCTTCTCAGGGATCTGTGCTGCAACCTAATACTAGGTATAAATAATTTGTAAAAGATCTCGAAGTAAAAAAATTTACAGATGATCATTATGTTATTAGAGGTAATAAAAACCAAAGCCAGCTGGGAAGAGTTGCACAATAACTTCATGCTGCTGCATGAGTGGGCAGTAGTACAGCAAGATGACATTTAATATGGATAAATGCAAAGTAACACAGAGAGTTACAAGCCCAGTACAAAAATTCAGTGAGACGTTCCACCCTGCTTAGTCAGGGTCTTAACATTGCTGTAGATGGGTTTATGGAAACATCAGCTCAATACCCACCAGTGGTCAAACAAAAACAAAGTAGCCCAAGCTGACTAGTTCAGAATAACTAGGAAGCAAATAGCAAAGTGAACGGCGTACACAAAAATGCTACAGTATAAATCCCTTCTGTGCCCTCAGCTTGATTGCATGCAGCCTTCATCTCTCTCAATCCTAGAAACTAAAGCCTAGAAGAGACATAACAGACTTAACAAAAGGTGTGAGCAGGGCCATGAAGATGAGCAAAGGTCGAGGAACACTTGTGTACTTGGAGGGAGTAGGTGTGCTATAGGTCTGCAGCCTAGAGAGGAGCCGGAAGAGGGGGATATGAGCCAGTAAAGAACAGCTGATAATTATTCCCTATTAGCCATCGTATAAGAAGCAGGAGAAACAAAATTAAATAGTTAAGTGACATAGAAGCAAAGAGAAGGAGATATTTTTTCACACAATGTGGTGGAATTTGTTATTCTGAGATAATGCCAAAAATGTTCATAAGTTCAAAAAGAATTTTGACCAGTTCAGAGAAGAAAAATGTTATCAAAGTCTACAAAAGGCAAAGCTACAGGCTCTGGCTCAGGAAGCCCCTGAGCTGCAGGGTACTGGAAGCAGGGAGGTTGCACAGAAGAGTCGCTGCGTGCCTGCCTTGCTGTTTGCCACTGGCCACTGTCAGAGACAAGACACCAGACCAGATGAGCCTGAATGTTAATTACAGCAATCTGTGGCTGGGGTTTTGGGAAAGCGCCGGTAAGGACGGTTCACGGGGAGGGTGGGGAGGCTGGGGCAGGATGCAGCAGCCCTGGCTGGCAGCACGTGGTGTGGCACATGCCCTGGGTGGTGCAGCGGGAGGGGCTGCATCGCTCTGTAGGTACCGCAGAGAGATTGGAGGCTGCGGCCCTGAATCGGGCAGTGCTACCGTGAACAAGCTGCGTATGACTCAGCTGAAGTGAGTGCATTTCTCACTGGATCTGTCAGAAGTTTCTGTGTCAAAGGCTATACTCAGACCTCATCTCGTGGTGTGTTGGATGCTCTCCCTCACCTGCCGCCGACCTACGCTGGTGAGTGTCACGTGGAGATGAGGCTCTCACAGTGCTGAGTGAGCCTGACAGGACATGTACATTCAGGAAACTTTGCTTTTCATCACTTTTCCATAAAGGCTGCAGCAGGCTTTCTTTCTTTCTTTCTTTCTTTCTTTCTTTCTTTCTTTCTTTCTTTCTTTCTTTCTTTCTGTCTGTTTGTCTTTCTGTCTTTGTTCCCAGGGACATCTGCCTGGGTTTATCAGTACCACAGTCCAAACAAAAACAAAGTCTATTAAACACAGACAGAAAGTGAAATCCAAGAGAAAGAAGCAGTTTGCATAAGAAATCTCATGAGATTTGACTTCTCATAAACTAAGCAACGTAAGACTTTCCCAGCTTTATTTCCGAGCAAGCAGAACAGCCTCAGCACTGTGATGGCAACACTCTCGTCAGCTAGGGGTCCCTGCCAGCAGGATGCTGCTCTCTGGGGACGTATCCTCTGCTCACCCAACCTCTCAAGTAACTCCACTGACTGGAAAACAGACACGCCACAAAACACACCGAACTACCCAACTGCAAGGACTTCTTGTATTGGCCAAAAAACAGGACACTGACTGCATCACAGACATTAAAGAATAATTAGCAACCTTTGTGATACAACACCTCACAGATCAGGTCATAAAATTCTATTGAGACTCTCTTAAAAACTCCACACACATACATTTTTTTTTCTGTAAACTATGAATTGCTGATAGAAACATAGACCTTCTCTCAACCTCTTTAATGTTAATTTTGCAGCCTCAATATCCCATGTTTGTCAGGTTGACAGTTGGACTTAATGACTTGAAGGTCTTTTCCAACCCAAATGATTCTATAATTCTATAATTAGCATATGCATTAACTCCAAAGCAGAACAATTTTGTAAAGAAATGGCTGACAAAAATAATTGTCAATGCTTACATAGATATTCTCCTGGTGGTGTCTCAAGAAAACACATTTTTCCAGTAAATCGGAAGTTTCTCTGCTTTGTTTTCCCTAAGCCTGTGTTTGATCCATCTTCTTGTCATCCCTGCATCAGGCACTGGTTACACAGCAGCTCTGGTCTCCTATTAAGAGGGAAACATGGGGAGCAATGGAGGGACGCGGGCCAGTGTGATCATCTGCTGCTGCTGCTGCTGCTGCTGCTGCTGCTGCTGCTGGCGCTTCCTTCCCGCCTCGCTGTGCCCCGCTGTGCCCCGCCGCACGCTCCTGCTGTGCTCGCCCGCGTCGTGCTGGGCCTCGAGTCAAGGAAGTGATTTGTCTTTCTTTTGAAAGGGTTTTGGTTATTTTGCATTACTGTTGACATCGAGTAGGAAGTTATGAAAGCAGATCTTTATGTATAATGTATCAGCACTTTCTGTCTGCGCCTGTTTTGACCTCTATCCAAAATGTTCAAAACTGCAGGGAAGTTACGAGAGTAAAATCCTGTCAAAGGAGGGGCAAGCATCTTGCTCATGCCTGAAGTATTATATTGTGATGGGAAACTGAGCAACAATTAACCTAGCCAAAAGGCAGGTCAAACCTTTCCACAACTGGAGACACTTAGAAAAACTCCTCCGACTTCACAGGCGGCAAAGCCCAGCAGGAAGGTGAGATGAATCCACCCTTTGCATTCAGTGGATAATACTAATGAAACGGATTGCCTTAAAAAGTGGCCACCTGAAGCCTCAGCTTCTATGTTCCAAAGCTATATCAGCTCATATCTTCTAAAGCTACTTCAGCATTACCTGCTGCTGACATACAGCTAAAGGAAATGTAGGTGTGCGATTTTTAACCCGTTGATGCACAATGTTACTGAAACTAGAACACACTCAGTCCAATCCCAACAGCAAGAAGGACTGTATCACCTGAGGTGTTTACCTAGGTTTTTTACCAAAGTGTACCACAAATCTCTTAAAATGGATGTCTTTGTATAGCCAGGGATTACTGTTTCATCCTCATAAAGCAATGAAACCAGAACAGAACTGAAAAAATAAATTTGTAATTAAAAAAATATATATGTTGTGTTGTGGGGTTTTGATTCAACTTGGTATAGTTTTAATTATTTTTCTGTGACATTTTCAATAATGGGTTACCAGATACTAACATGTTTTTAAATGGTTAATTTTCTTATGTTCAGAACTGGTTTTCTGTGTGTTCACAATCATATTTTCAGTCCCTAGACATTTTTGTAATGCCTTAAAAAAAAGGTATATACTGAAAATACAGATACAATTTTGTCATTCAATCAAACTTCAATATGATAAAATATTAAAATTTCTTATGAAAATTTTCCAGAAAAAAAAAGAAAAATGATCACTGTTGACAAGCTTTGCAGTGAGAGAAACATTGTTTTGGAGCAAAGATTATTCAGTAACAGCTTTAAATATTGAACTGTGTTGACGTGTGTCTGTAAACAGCTTCCTGCTCAGTGAGACATGGATTTATTTTCTTATCTGTAGAAACAGGATAATGAATTTCTATTTTAAACTGAGGGCTGACAAGATAGTAGGATAAAATCTATAACTTTCCGTTATTGCTCTTATGATCTGTTAAGCTCAGTAGAACCAGCAGTGCGTTGTGAATACCACATTTTAAAAGTCCCCTTTGAAATCATTAAAATGCAATAACCATTTAAAAGACAAAGACATTACAAAACTCAACGTGCAGCTCATAACCCATGAAATTAGACATACTCTCGCCTGCATGACTGTTAACCACCGCTGTTGTACGCAACCTCTACAGACATTGAAACCGCGAGAGGGAGAACGCAGCAAGTCCTGCTTCCCCTCCTCGCTGTGCCCGCTTGGATTTGCCATCGCGCTCCCGCTGGTCCGTGCCACCAGCACCGCTCAGGGACCTTTGTCGGGGAAGACAGCAAACGCCTGCTGGGCGGGAGCAGCTGGGGGCTTGCAATGCCCAGGGCCTCCCGGGAACCCGTGCGGCTGGGAGGCTGAGCGCCGTGGACCTGGGGGCCCGGGGTCTTACACCCCTGCGTGTGCTGGCGCTGCCACTGGGAACTTCTGCCTTATCGCTTTCCATTTCACCACAGTTTTTTAGAAAGCGTTGCTGCGAATTTAGAGCTCCCATTAAATAGAATAACATGTCATTTCAGAAGGACTCTGGCAGAAGTTTGTTGTCATAATGCTGTTTGATAAGCCAGCAGAGCGTCCATCTGATTTCCTAAAGAGCATTTTCTGCTTAGGTTGTAGCTCTATTAATCTGTTCAAGCCAATTCTGTAAAACCCAAACCATCTGTATTTGTGAAGATCGTGCTTTACGTAGATTTTCTTTGTGTCTACTGTCAGCGCATGATTAAAACTACTAGGGATTTACAGTGTAAGTCTATATATTGGCATCTTGCAGTGACCTTCTAAGTAGCATTTCCCAATATTTGAGTAACAGCAGCACAGTTAAATCCAGCAGCAAAATACATAATGGCTCCAAATAATGGAAACCACCATGCTTTTGCAGTGTATCATGGCTACAAATAGTGGAAATAGCTAAGTTATTGCTGTGTTTCAGCCTATTCACTAAGGTTTTATTTGTAATTACTAAAGTTTCTTGCTAATTATGCAGCAATGCTTAGTTATCATTTTTGTATCATATAAAAACCATGCATGGTATTCCTAGGAAAATGGTGAAGCAGTCACTAAAGATCTAAAGGTCTGTCCCACCACGCTTGTTGAGGGCCCCAAAGAGGACTCCTGTAGGATTTGTGTCATTGCTATTTCCTCACGCTGCGGGGTCTGTAACTTGTCAGCGGTGTCACACACAGGCTGGAAGCACGGGTCGGAGGGAACGACCTCTGCACTCGCACTTGGACTGCTTCTGCCAAGAACAGCTGCAGCACGAGCTGTCACAGCAAAGCAGCCTCTTCAACCTTGTGCTTGAAGGAATTATTTTCCATACGATACCGTTGTTGACATTAAGGGCCTCTCAGGTGTGAACATGTTCTCTAGATACGTCGGCTGCGCAAGTCAATGGGCAGAGCTCGGAACGTTTTTTGTTCTTTTTATGTGGCTCATCATAGTGAACTTGATTGGATTAATCACAGGAGATGTGTTGTTTTAACATGCAATTGATACTGAATAGTTTGTGAAATGCTTGCAAATTAATGTAAAAAATTTAGGAGTTATTCTTAGCAGCCCTGACATAACAAAGACATACAACAAGTGCTTCATCTTAAGCACATGCTTAAACTCATTTCTGTGTAGTAAAGCACTTCAGAGTTTGGCTGAACTGTGGCCAAGCAGTTTAGGCAATAGCTTAGTTCTGAGGGGAAAGTGTTTTTCTGTCAAGTGCATGTCCTTGGTGCCTGCCAATGTGACGCAATCTGAATGACAAGAGATGAGCTCTGTCCTGCAGACACTGGCAGCAGTCGAGGTTTATGCTCTGCCTCAATTGCCTCTGCACGTAAGAGTTCAGCTACTAGACGGGTTGCTGTTTTACTTGTTAGGAAGCTGAGTTAAAATATTCAACACTCCATACTCAAATTTCAATACATGGAAAGGAAACGAAGTTATTAAAATCAGGTCAGGTAAATCTAGGCTGCCTGTGAATGACAAGCCCATTCCCACCTGCAGTCAGAAGCCTGTGATGTGGATGTCTTTATTGGAGCTCATTGCCTTGGGCTTTCTTATAGTCAATAGAGAGATAAAAGCACTTTCATGGTAACATTCATTTGACTTTTTTCAGATGTCTGCTTCAGGATGAGATGAATTGCATTTCAAAAGCTCCTCTTTCTCTCTGCTGGGGATAAAAGGATCCTAGAGTGACTAGGTCAGATGATTTCCATCCCTGTGTCCATAGGAAATGGAACTCTGGAGACAAGGAGCAATAAAACACAGAGCTGGAGTGACTGAAAAGTAAAATCTGCTTACTTCATTAAACCTGATACAACTATTTTAAAACTGCAGCATATGTCATGGACTTCCCATTAATGTTTCCCATTAATAAGAAACCTAAAAGCTAAGAGAAAAAATGCTTATTTTAATTGTAGTTTTTGAAATTGTTATAACTTTAATTGGAAATAATTCACATCAAGCACAATGGGGCTGTAAGCTTTCTCACACTGGAGGAATTCATAGCTCACAGACTGTGATAAATACTAATACCAAGTATCATTGACTCATTGTGGGTAAAGCAGAAAAATTACCTAGGAGGGGATAAGACCAATATGGGTACAAAAGTTAGAGTTCTGCATTATATTTCAATGTGAGCTAAAAATGAAACAAAACTATATTTCTGATATAAATGAATGTTGATGGTACAATGCAGGAAAGAAAAAAAAAAAAGAGCAATATGTTACAGAACTTACATTCAGAGCATAGGGAAGAAAGTCACTGAAAGAGATAGGGAGGAGGTGCATTCCGTGGTAAGTGAGCACTTAATTTCTGATTGCATTCCTCTTTAATCTTTTGCACATGTTCTGAGGAAGAGATGTAAAATGTCTGCTTGAGATCTGGGAGAGGTCTAGTACATTGGGATAGAGTGAGCTCCATGAGCAGGGTTTTAAGAATACATTGAACCCAAAGTGGAAGCTTTCCTGTTTACCAGCTTATTGTTATCTACTTTTGCTGTGATATACATTGGCACCTGACAAAAACATAAAATGCTATTTACAGATTTTGTCTGCTTGGGAGACTCTGGCATCCAGCAGTGGACTGCTGGATTGTGAGAAAGCATCCTGCTAATTCAAGCTAGTTCAGAAGCTGACAGTGCTGATCTTTCCCATTAAAGGACATTTTTTGTGAAATATGGTCCATCGCTTCACATCGAGAAACAGAAAAAATTCTCCGAAGATGTTTCAGCTTTTGCACTGTAATACCAAAGGGAAGAAAAGACACATTAACAATAACAATTTCCTGGGCAAAAAGCTAGAATCCTGGCTGCTGCTTTCCCTGCATTACACCTGGGCTTATCACATGTTCACTGAGGTATAAGGCTTTCTACTGTAAGTAGCTGCGTTATTTCTACTTGCAGTGGCCCCTTTCTTCTAAGCAATGTATATGCACATGGTGAGCCAATCCCTGATCCCCATAGAACTGTAATCTGAATAGAGAAGACAGTAAACATGTAACAGGCAGCCACAGAAGGGTGAAATCGTAGTAATTACTGTTATCTGGAGACCACATTGCAAACCAGAATACCAACAAAGTATAGTGAGAGTGCGTATTATTTATCAGTAATTTAAATGAATAAAAATCTCATCAGATAATACTAAATATGCCAAAGATTTATACAACTTTGATATTTAGTCATGATCAAGTAGAGTTTCTTCTAAAAGTAAACAAGGGAATGCTGGAATGCTTCTTTAAGCAAAAAGCTAAAATTAGTGGTGCAGGAATTAAGACATCGTCTCCCACTACTGCCAACCTGGTATTTATACAAATGAGTGTGTGCTGGGACTAGTCCAGATCTTAAGTAACAACTACATACTTTAAAAGAGTTTTCTTCTCCCTGTTCCTGCAGTTTGATATATGCTGGAGGACATGTGTGTTTTGAAGACAGATGTAAATTTATTTTGCCCATGGCTTTGAACTTGATGGACGCCATCCAGTTTCAATGAGGAAGGTGTACAGCCAAGTTTAAGAAGCCAGGTGGGGCTCAGACTAAAAAGCAGAGCATGAGCTTGGAGCCTTTTGCTCAGCAGGGCTCTTAAACTCCACGTGGCAACACGGATTCTGAACTGGAGCTGGCTCACGTCTGAACAACTTCCATGTGCGTGCCCAGCAAAGAACTACTGAGAAAACACTTCATGCTGTTCTTTCTCTTTGGCAAGTCTAGTGTGTCTCTTCAGGGCAATATAGTCCTTTTTTCTTACATCATAGATAATTATGATAATGCCATGATTTTCACAATGGTTGGAAAAAATTCTTCGGGTTATATCCTACATTATTCAGGTATTTAGTATGAATAGAAGAGGGGGCAGGCAAGAGCATACGTACATTAAAGGGCCAAAAGAGAACTTTTTATGTCTGTATAATCAGTCCAGGGTACATTGCTGCTGGGGAATATTACTGAGGAAGTGGTTAGAGACGTTTTGAAAAGGATTAGGCATTCCTGTGACTGGGAGTAACGCCTGCTGTTAGGCTGAGGTTGGAGGCACTAGAAGGGATATTGCCCCCCAGCCCCAGGGCAGCCCCTAACCCAGCTGGCCAGGAGGGAGCCTCTTGCCAAGGGTTTGAGGGTTCGGGTGAGCCACCAGCCTGACAGCGTGCCCTGGCAGGAGGCCTGCCTGCCCCAGGACGGTGACTCCTCTCCTCGCATCCTTCAGGACAGGCCCACCGGAGCGCTGCATCCTCGCCGCTCCCTGCTACGTCTTGTCTGACCCGCTTGTACAAAGCTTAAACTTTAACTGAGAATTGCCATCTATAATATATATTCAATCTATTTTTACTCTGAGAATTTTAAATAATTAATGGGTCTTTGTTATATAAAGAGGCCAGCTATAAATCATCTGAGCTGCACCTAGAGATTTTTGATGTCCGTTTTCTCAAATGAATTACATCTCTTCAGGGCCATCTATCATTCTAAATAAAATTCCACAGAGGAATTATGCATGTAATCTTCATGAGCGAATAAACAAGTAATCTCCATCACGAATTTGATACTAAAGCTCTGCAATCCAATAAAGTTGATGCGGTAGTGGCAGAGAGTACTAATTTTCTGCTCTGTCATCAGAGATCCTTTCATTCAGCGTATGTGCGTATGTATTTTTCCCTTGGGGAGAACCTGTTGATGGGAGTGCTATCTGATTTTACAAAAACACCGGTGTGAATGCTGGGACGTGTAAGTAGAAAAACATTGCTGCGGTTTCTGAGGCACGCGGGTGGCCTGGTAGTGCACACGTGTCTTGCTCATGTGCTGCAGAAAGAATTTGCATTCAGAGACGTCGGTGTATCACCAGCTTTGCAGCGTTTGGATCCTCTCACTGAATTACAGTCACCTATTTCCTTTTCATTTTGTACTTCAGAAATACAATGTTCCTGATGGTCCAGCCAGGTTCTTAATAGTTTGCAGTTACAGCTAATGGCCTCAGCTGCTGATACCTGAAGATGGAGGCATGCAAAGAACTGCAATTAATTTATGAAACTGACTACAGAAAAAAATATTTTAAGGAATCCTGAAATCACACAGTTTGAAAGATCCAGGTATCGCATGCATTCTCCCAGAGCCAGCCCTGTAGATGATTCGGACTCGTCTACCTGCGTCTTGTTGTCAGAGCCCCAGGGCTGAGGCAGGGCCTGTACAATGGCAAATGGGCACGGGAGTTCCTCCCCTAACGAGAGGACAAGCCTTTCGAACAAGTGGCCTTTGGGGAAAAAGCCTGAAGTGACTCGTGCTCTTGCTCAGAGCCCTGGAGCTGTAATTCAGAGAGCTAAAACAAAGTAGAAAGTAGAGCTGAAGAGAAAGAGCCCATGAGGGCTCCCTCTTCCCAAGAGGGAACGGTCAGAGAGTACTGCATCTAGGGGAGCTGGTGGAGCTGCTTCTGTTTAAGGAATCAACATGGATGACTGAAAAGATGGGAAAAGACCTGGCCCCAGATTTGAGAATGATCTGCTGAACTCATGAGAAAGAGTAATACACCTGAACTTTGTGGAGGATTTATCTTGGCATTAGAACTGTTGAACGAATCAGGTGCCCAGGTGTTCCTGTGGACCTGACAATTTGAGGGGACTCCTTCATGGGTCCTCCTGGGCAGCGGAACCTGAACTAGTTTCAGAGTAGGATGCTGAGGAAGACCCTGCCCAGAGGTGTCAGCACTAGCTGCATGAGACGTGGTTTATGGGCACGGACATTTGTGTGAGTACAAAGGCTAATGTCTTCACAGGCTGCACTTTAACAGCCTGCCGATTCAGCTTGTGTGCACTGTTGTCTGGGCATAGGTCAAACCCTTCCTTCCCCAGGAAGAGCTTTTGTAGAGGCTGGAGGAAAATTTCTGGCTGACGGACTGCTTGTGGTATGTCTCCAGAACAAGGTATCTCCCATTTCCCCTTCCCCTCAGTGGCCTGGAGCAGGACACAGGTGTGAGGTGATACCTGGGCATGCAGAGGCAGTTAGCTGAAAGCTCCTCTGGTGATTTGTCTTCCTAGTGGCCACTCTACCCTTTGCCATGAGAACTCGGTAAAGGGAAAATAGTGACAGGCTGAACACAACCTCTTTCTATTAACAATAGGCCAGTTTCAGGGCCTACTGCCCCCCGGGTATTTGCCACATCCCTCCCATTGGATGTCCCCAGCACCACGCCAGGGTTTGCTGGACAGGAGACGCGCGCAACGGGAGACAAGCCAAGTTTCTGTGCTGCCACAGCAGGCAGCCCAATGTACTCCTGGGAGCTGCTGGTGCTCGTAGTTCACATTGCTGCGCCGGACCGGGTGACAGACCCTGCTGTGGCCTGCTGAGCCCCGCGCTGGCACAGCCAAAGTCAATGAGGGCTGCTGCAGACCTCTGGTCAAGGAGCCGAGGACAGCTCTGTTTTGGGGCACGGTGACACCACATTTTCCCCGTGCCATTGGCTCCACGCAGCTTTATTCATGCATCATGTACTTCGATGTAAACGTAGTAGAAATCAGTTGTTGCCTCATGAATGCATAAATGGGTTTGAGAACAGCTTTCTGTAGCTCATTAGGCTCTACTTAAGTACTAGCATCTTGCCAAAAGATAACAGGCGGATAACAAACGTGAGAGTAGCACGGGGTGGGGTGGCTGGAAGGGGACTAGAGACAATTAAGGAAGGAGCAGAAATCGAATAAGGAAGTAATTTAGAACTGAAGCGTGCCTGGATTTTGTTCAGAAGTAACCTAGCTCCAAATACCCAGAATATTTTGTTTCCTTAAAGAACACAATCCCGAACGATGAAAAAACTATGGCGAGTAATAACCACTGTGCGGGCCCTGCGGGCACCTTTTGCTTTTCTCTTGCTGATCCTGTTGTGGCTGGTATTTATTAAAAAACAAAAAACAAAAACAAAACAAAAAAAACAAACAAAAACAAAAAACAAACAAACAAACAAAAAACCCAAACAAAAACAACAACAAAACAAAACAAAAAAAAAACACAAAAAACCGTGACAGAGCAGTGAGCTCAGAGCCTGGCCAAGTCCCACCTGCCCACGCATGGGTTTCACTCACACTGAGTAGCAGGAAGCCCCCACGGCGCCCAGTCTGCTCAGGGGGCTTGGGCCCACGCAGCCCGACCCCACCGCCGGAGCAGAAACCCAGCGGGGAACCCGGGGCCGACCCCCCCGTGCAGCGGGACGCGGCGCTGGGCAGCCCCGGC